>PVKA01002439.1:0-62022 GCA_004027165.1 Ctenomys sociabilis | reverse complement strand
GAACACCAGTCTCTGCTTGCCTAAACAAGCACTTAGTCTGCTGAGCTATCTCACTGGCCCTCATTCTTGTTTCTCTTAGTCAGCATATGATTTTTGAGGTCCATCCATGCTATTGTGTGTTATCAGTAGTTTATTACTTGCCAATAATTTATTATATGTGTGCACCATGGTTTATCCACTTATCAAATGCTAAATATTGATTGAGCTTTGGATTATTTCAAGCTTGGAGTCATTACTGAATAAAGCTATTTTGAGTATTTGTTTTATGCATTCTTTCATTTTTCTCGTGTAAATACCTAGAAGTAGAATTGGTAGATCATACAGAAAGTGTGTATTTAACATTATTTTACAAACTACCTAACTTTTTCAGCATGAACACACATACCATTTTACGTTCCTACCCTCAGTGTATCAGAGTACCCTTTGCTTTTTAAAATTAGTCATTCTAATCTGATGTATTTCATTTTAGACTTAGTTTGTATTCCTTAATAATTTATGGTAATAAGTATTATTTCACATGCTTACTGGCTATGCAGATGTCTTCTTAGGAACTATCTGTTCAAAGCTTTTGTTCAGTTTTTTAGTGGGCTTGTTTTCTTAGTGAATTATGAGTTCTTATATTTGGGAGGCAGGTTTTTTGCCAGATGTACATATTTCTTTTGGGGATATTTCTTCTCTTCATTAGTTCACTTTTTGTTATCTTCCTACTTTCAAAGAACAGAGATTTTTGTGTTTTTAAATTTTGATGAGGTCCAATTGATCAGTTTTCCATAATGATTTCACATTTTCTGTGTGTCTATCTAAGAAATATTGGCTATCTCAAGGTCACACAGATTTTCATCTCTGTTTTCTTTCTTTTTTTTTTTTTTTGGCAGAACCAGGGACTGAACTCAGGCCCTTGCACTCACCAGGGAAGCACTTATTCCACCGAACCATCTTCCAGCCCCATCTCTGTTTCCTGATACAAGTGTTACAGTTGTAGTATTTCTGTCTTAACCCAGCTTCAGTTAGTTTTCATGGGTGGTGTAAGGTGCAGATATCTTCTTGTTTGAACATCACTATGTGAAAGTGCTTTGTCTATTTAATTATTCCAGCACTTTAATTAAAAGTCAATTGATAGTGTAAGTTCTGTATTCTGTTTTATTACTCTTGTGGTTGTATAGACCAATCTCAAACTGTCTCAGTTGCTGTTGTTTAATCATATATTTTGAGATTAAATGGCATATGTCCTTAGATTCAAATTAGTTGTCAAATTTTTTTTGGTCATTCCATGTGCTTTGTATTTCCATATACATTTTAGAACTCAGAGTATTAGTTTCAATTACAAAAAATTTGGGATTTATTTTGGGGTTGTAGATTCACTCCAATTTAAAAAGAATTAACAGTAATAATATTGAGTCTTATAATCATTTAATATGTATGACCATTTACTTAGGCTTTTTAAAATTTCTCTTTCCTGTGTTTTATAGTTTTCAGGGTACAAGTCTTTGTGTATTTTTTATTAGATTAATTTCTAAACGTGTCATTTTTGATGGTATTATAAATTTAACTTTTCAACTTTTATTGCTCACATGTACAATAAATTGATATTTGTACATTTATCTTATAGCCTACAATGTACTATTAGCTTTTAAAATAGATTCCCTAGGGCATTCTATTTATGTAATTATGCTGTACATGATAAAACACTTTAATTTATATCATCTAAATACTATTTGTTAACCAGTATATATTATTTATTTAAGCTTTATCAATGGAGAAGCAAATTTCATTGTACGATATCAAGACTCCTTTTACAAGGACCCGCCAGATAGCTCAGCAGACTAAAGTGTTTCCTTATGCAGACACAGCGGCCAGAGTTCCATCCCTGGCATGCTGTGCCAGCCCCACCCCTGTACACACGCCTACATTACATACGCCTGTAATCCCAACACTTGAGAGGCTGAAAACAGGAGAATCACTAGAAATCCTATCTACATAAAAAAAGACTCTTTTTCCCAAGTGGGAAATACTGTGTAGTTAACTGAATGGAAATCATTACATAAACGAATGGTTTATATTAGCTTTACTTGGCAGTGTGCATCTTTATATATTTAATTTTGCAGCTGTATGTAAACAAATTGCTAACACCACAGCATGTTGTTTTGTAAGAATGTATTGCTATTGAAGAGATAAATCCATTAATATGTAGAGTATACATACAAGTCAAAGAAGTACATTGAAAATAAAGCGAATTCTTTAAAGATATAATTCAGTTAAAGAGCTGACCCATGCCAGTGTTTATTCATGTTGATACATGAAATAGTACTTTTTTGGAATCTTTTATTGAGTAGCACTTTAGTTTGCTAAGAGGAAAACAACAATGTACTGTTGTCACAGGATCTGTTTACTACAAGGCTAGTAGAAGGCTGCACCAGAAATGTTTGTGTGGAAATGTTGGATGAATCTGGGACGACAAAACAGCTTAAGTATCACTTCCCAGTGATGTATTCAGAAACTGGCTAATGATTCAGAAAATCGTTCACTTAGAACAGGATAGAGTTCATAAAGCATTTTTCACTATAGCTTGATGAATACAGTGTTGCTAATGTGGGAACTTGGTCAGTGAATCTATATTTTGAACATGATATTGATATGCTAGGAAATGATTTTCATCTTTATTGTTTGTAAACAGCTTTAAGCTGTTATAAAACTATGAAGAATTACATTGTCAACAAGTAAGGTTTTGTTTTTTATGTATTTAGTACAGGGTCTCATCACATAGATCAGACTCCTAGTGATTCTCCTGTTTTCAGCCTCCCAAGTACTGGGATTACAGGAGAGCGTCACCGTGCCCAGTCTCAATCGCTGGCTCAGAGCACCGTGGGGGCAGGTCGGCATGACAGGCCAGGGACCAAACCCTGGCTGTTGCACTCTGTCTAAGCAGGCACGTTAGTCCATAGAGCTGTCTGGCCAGCCTTAACAAGTAAGGTCTTGGGTTTACATTTTGCTCAAGAGAATGTGTTGTTAGGACACAGTTGCAAAGAAAGGGCAGTCCGGGGCAGGGTGAGAGCTCAGTAGAATAAGCACTTGCCTGGCAAGTGCAAGATCCTGAGTTCAATCCCCTGTACCACAAAAGGGGGGGGGCAGTCCATAGCAGGCACATGGTTTAGCACTGGACAGATTTGTATACTTTTTCCTTCTCTGAGAGAGTTTTGGAATGAAAAAGATATCATAAACTTAGTAATGTGCTTGTGCTTAGTGATGACATAAAAACTGTAAACTCCATAAAAATAAAGACATTGAAGATTATCTTTAATTTTATAAGAATATGGAAGCTAATGTTTTACATACAGAAGTATAAGAATTATCTAGGGAAATGTTTGTGGAGATGAGCTCAAAATAAAGTTTTTTTAGTATTTTTTGAAGATCAGAAATCACCTTGCTATTCAAAATTCTTTAAAGGTGTGAATTAGGCTTGCTCACTTACTATCCTAGGTATTAGAATGGCTATACTCTAAAGGTGTGAAGCATTGTTTTTGAATGCCAGACAAAATCAAAAAGCAAAAACATTAGAAGTTGACAAGATTTTATATTTTACAATTTATCATGCATATATCTGTGAAATGTTTCATGTCTAAGAAATTTTATCATGAAACATCAGTTTGAATTTTATTTTGCACCCAAAAGGATGCATACTTATAAAATTTGTTAACCTAGTAACTATTTACATATTTGCTTCAGATATAATTTAAATTTAAAGTTGCACTTGATAGATTATTGAATTGCTCCCTAATGAAGGATTGATAGTGTATTTTGAAAAATAGCATCATTTTCTTTTATTTTGAATGAAAGCTAAAAATGAATGTTTAAAGTTTGCCAAATTGTGCTAAAACCTCCATCACTATACTTCCATGAGACCAGTTTCTGAATATTAGTAAAACAAAATTCAGAAAAATTTACATATACATTAGCCCCTGCACATAGCAGGTGAGCTGTACCTAGGATAGATAAACAGGCAAAAAGTAAGGAATTATTCACATTAGGAGCTTTGAATATTAGTATAAGCTGCTTTTCTTCTATTATAAACATAATAGGTTTTATTTATTTATTTTTTTGTATTTTAGGGAAGGGTCTACAGGGTTTTCCAGGGTCCTGCTACTAGATTGGACTTGTAGTGATCCACCTATTTACAGCCTCCCAAGAGCTGGGATTACAGGTGTGCACCACCACGCCCAGTCTCAATTGCTTCTCAGTGCACCCCAGGGGCAAGGCTGACATGGCAGGCTTGGGGATTGAACTCTCCCTGCGTCTGTTTGCAGGCACTTTAATCTGCTGAGTTATTTGGCCAACTCTCACAATAGGTTTTAATTCAGGGAATATGTTTCACTCATAATTTTCTTGCTTGGGCTACAGGCAAACATAAGAGGTAATATGATTTGCTATATTAATTGCCTAGATGATTACTTTCACATGCTTACAGTGTGTAATTGTTTACTTCTGTTTTTTTAGATTATATTAAATAGACTTTTGTGTATTGAACCTAAAGATAAAAATCATCCTTTTAAAATTTCTTTTACTAGACATTCATCTTGTTGTATCGTAGGAAACATTGTCTGACTATATATTTGAAATGATGCGATCAAAAACCAGTCCTTCCATCTGGATGGCTTGAGAGGCACTGACCTGAACGTTGGGGTTCTCCTTGGGAACACATCTTTTCATTTGTGTACTCTACCCACTCCCCGACTCGAGAGGCAGAGGGCAGGGCTCTGCTCTGGTTTGCTTCTAGGCAGTTTCCACAAGAGGGCTGTTAGGAGCCTCCTTGAAGCCTCAGGTTGCTCCTCGAAGAAAACCTCACAGTACAGGATGATCTAGAAATATCACTTATGTAGGTCTACTGAGCTCACCTAATGGTGATAATTTTCAGCAGTGATTTTCACCTTCACTCTGAGACTACCAGCTCCCAACTCTGCATTTTCCCATGATAGATCCATGGTTTCTACAACTGATTCTGTCAGCCCTGGGGCATGCTCACAAGTCATGAGAAACTTGTTGAGACATAGGGTACTTTTAAAATCTTATTTTGTTGATGCGTAAATAATTGTACATATTGATGAGGTATTAGTGTATATTCAACAATGGCTTGCAGTGTTCACTGATCAAATCAGGGTGATCAGCATTTCCTTTGCCTTGTCCTTTGTTGCCTACACTCTCCCTTCTTCTAGATCTTCAGAAGATATACAATAGGTTTTTGTGAATGATAATCACTCTGCTGTGTAGGATAATGCTATAATTTATTCCCTCTATCTAACTGCACCTTTTATCTAACCCTGTACCCTTTGATCCTTTATCTTCCCTCCAATCTCTACTAATCCATGTTCTACATTTAGATTGACTTTATTTTTAGTGGCCCCATGTGAGAGAGAAGGTGGTATTTGTCTGTCTTTATCTGGCTGTTCCATATGAACCAGCTGTTTCACTTCTAGGTATACATCAAAGGGAATGAAATCAGCATACCAAACAGACACCTGGATGTCCATGGTTATTGCTTCGCTACTCACTATAACTAAGATATGGAATAAACCTAGGAGCCCATCAATGCATATGGATGTGGTGATTAATCCAGCTTGTCAGTGTGTTTGAATTGAGAAAGACCTAGTACAGTAGTACAGCATGCTCCAGTAGGTATCCAGGAGAGTCCACAAATAATTGGCCTTTGGGGCTGCAGCAGTTGGGGGCAGCGCTCTCTCAATGTGGGCAGCACCATTCAGTCATGTGGGGGACCCCAGGGAGCAAGAGCAGAGGAGGAGGAAGCCAACTAGTGAAGCTTCCAGACGCTTTTCCCCTCTCTCTTGATTCCTGGCTGCCATACCCTGTCAGGAGCTAGCTGACCATGGATTGAACATTGTGAGCCAAAAGAAACCTTCCTGCCTTTTGGCTGTTTGCATTAGGTATTTTGTCACAGCAATGGAAATCTAACACATTCGATGAAAATGTGCAATGTGTACATTATGGGGTACCATTTGGCCATGGAGGAGAATGATATCCTGGCATTTGTGGCAACATGGATCAAATCGCAGGGATGTTTTGCTGTGTTTCCCCTTATCCTACCCTTGAGTCCTGGAAGCTTTTCCCCACCAGTTATTTATCTCCTCCCCCTGAGTGACCTCCCCAGCAACAGCCTGTCTTGACTTCCATCTCTCTTTTTGGCAGATTCTGGGTGTATTCTTTTCTTCTTCCTTTGACCATTTTCTCAGGTTTCCCTTGTGTCTGCTCCTTAGCTTTCTGTGAGCCTGGCAATGTCATAGATAGCAGCCCCTCTAATGCTCAAAGTATTTCATGTGGACCATGCATGCTGGCAGTCACCCAGCTAACCCTGAGGCTGGCTGTGTCCTATGGCCATCCATTCATTCTGCCTTGCTGGCCTGAGTAAGTGCCTCCCAGTTTGGCTTTCAGAATCTATTTGGTGTCCTGCATCACCACAGGTGCTCTTCTCTCTTGGGCCACTGAGAGACACTGCTCCCCATCCTGTCTCCAGAGTGTGCCTCCTCGTCCAACCTCCACTTTGGCATGTGAGAGTTTGCTCAAAGAACCAGATCTGATCCTGAGCTGACCTCTCCTCAGCCTGGTCGAGTAACTGCTCATTCTCACCTTGGACAGCCATCGACTTTGAATTCAACTAGTGAGCACAGTGTACACTGAGAGCTGACAGAGGCCAAGTAGGTGGGGTAAATCCATGTTTTCTACAACTGAACAAAATAACTCTACTTGCATTTCACAAAGATTCTGGGTGAGAAAATGTGGAAGCTTCTTTCTGGCAGAGGAGTCTAACTGGAAGGAACAATGGAACATCTTATTTACTAAAGGAAGTTACTGGAAAAAGGGTCTTTAACTTTGATTGAGTGCTCCTCTGTTATATTTAATGTAGTTCTCTAAAGGCTTCCATTGATTCACTCCAAACCTTAGACTGTCTGGATCTTTTCTTGAGAGGCCTTATTTTCTCAGACATGAGTCTTCACTGTTTGGGGTTGTAGAAGGAAAGATACTCACTTGGCTAATTCTCCTTGAGGTGCTTGCGGGTGCCTTGCTAGGTCTTTACATCTGCCCCAGAATTGAGCAGGGGAGTCCTTGAGTGTTTGCATGCTGACTTGGGGCTGAACCACTGCTTCTCAAATCCTAGTGTGCATGTGACTTTTTTTTTTTTTTTGTCTTTTTTTGAGACAGGGTCTTCCTATGTAGTTCAGGCTGGCCTTAAACTCACTTTGTAGCTCAGGCTGGTCTCGAACTCACAACAATCCTCCTGCCTCAGCCTCCCGAGTGCTGGGATTACAGGCGTGCGCCACCACACCCAGCTCGCATGTGACTTTATTAGACTTCTTTAGAGAAACAGAACTGTACACACATATGTAACAGGAAGGGCTTATTTTGGGACTAATGTGGCTTGAGAGGTCCTGTGATGTCATGTGCAACCCAGAGACCCAGGAAAGAAAGATGGAAGTACAGTTTAAGATAACTCTGAGGGCCAAAGACAGGATGTTGTCACTGATTATGAGACTACATCCTGAGTGCTAAGGTAAGGTGGGTATCTGACATAACTCCCAGAGTCTACAGCCCAGAGAACCTAGTCCGTGATGCCCCAGGACATGAACATTGATGTATGTTCATGTATGACATTGCTCTGGAAGAAAAAGCGTTTGCTCTTCCTCTGTCTTGTTTTTCCGTTCAGCCCTCAATGGACTGATGTGGGCCAGCTGCAGCAAGGGCAGGTCTGCAGTACTCAGTAGGCTGTTCCAGAAGCATCCTTGCAGACACACCTGGAAATAGCATTTGACTGGCAATTTGGGGGTCCTTTAACTCAGGCAAGTTGACACCTGACACTCACCTTCCACATTCCTCTTCTGGGGACCTTGTTAAAATGTACATGGTGCCCCATAAGTCTGTGGATGAAGGGATTTTTGTTTCTAACTAGGTCCCAGTTTAGCCTGGTGCTGCAGGTTTAAAAACATGGTTTGAATAGCTCAGGATTAAACCAGTAGTAAGTCCTTGATTTATGAACCAGTTTTGTTCTGGGAGAAGTTTTTATGAGTTGAATTTGTTCATAAGCTGACAAAGCGAGTCTTGTGCAGTATACCACTGGAGGTTTGACACTTGAATGTTCATAAGTTGAGGACTTAATGTAATAAAAGTAGTGAGAGCATTAGGGTTCTGTCTGCCGTCTCTGTGGGGACCAGCACAGCTGTCCTCTAGCGCTGAAGGAGCAGGTGTAAGGCATTCCAGGAACCTTTCCTCATTTGTGAGGAGGGGCCTTCTCTTTTTGAAGAGGCTGTGGTGGCCCATGTAGTGCCCCATTCCTCTTGAAGAAGCCATCTGTGGAATGGAGAGGGCACAGGCACTGCCCGGTGCCAGGTGTGTGCTCTCTGATCACCCTCTCTCCTCTGCACCTGTCAGTCCCTGCTGGGTCTCCATGGCCCTCCCAGAGCTCATTTTCTACTGCCACCACTGCCCACCATGGCTCTGAGGGACACCCATGTTGCTGCTGCCCCTAGGACTCTGAAGATTATCTGGAGTCAGGAATGGTTGAAGCCAAGCTCTGAAATTTTTGTTAATGAACCTAAGCACCTTTATGGTGGAACTACCCCCATGCATAAGAAATTCTATTATCTTCCCACTTATTAACATAGCTCACATGCTTGTCATTTTTGCATGGCTCAATGATTACATTCCCCCAGGTTGCCTGCACATAGGCCATGTATGTAGACTTTGCACAGAGGCTGGGCATTTGGCACCTCTCCAGCCCTTTCTTCCTTAAATGGGACTGTGACATTCTGCTGAGATTGGCTCCACTTCCAACTTCCTGTTGCTGCTCTTGCCTTAAGTCAACTAGTTACATGGTATAAGTTCTGTTATACTTTTTGTCTCCTCCTTTTATGAGATCCCTCCCTACCATTGTATATTATTTATATTTACTCACATGGTTTCATATTTAAAATCAATCTTGCCAATGGAGTATCAATTCCAGGAGGATGATCCCATCCTCTCACTCTGTCCTTGTAGTGTTCTGGGCAGCTAAGATACTGCCTGGCATTCAGGAGAGCAATGCAGCAGGCTAGCTAAGCCTGAGCGGGCAGATGCTCTGTAACCAGATTGTATGGAACCCAAGGTGTCCTCCTCACTGGCTCCACCTGCCTGTGGGTGCAAGATGAGAGTGTGCATGGGCCAGGCTTCGTGTCAGACACTGAGAATTCAGCATAGGTGGAGGCCTTGCCTCAGGCAGCTCAATTCCCCATAGGGAAGAGAGGGAAATGGTCTAATTATACTTCACTGTGACAGGTGCCAGAAAACCTGGAACTTCAGGGTTCTGTGGGAGCTGACTGGGGCTAGGGGTCTACAGGAGGTCTGATTGAAGACAGGGAGGGTTGCCCTGGGTCCCAAAAGACCCAGAGCAGTTCCTGAGATGTCTGCTGCAGGTTTCTGGATATCTCCATGCTGTTGTAATGGGCTGAGTCATTACTGGAAGGATTGTCTTGTGTTTGTCAGGGGTTACTTTCAAAAAAAATTTACGCTCATTGTAGACATTATATATTGGGACACCACATGTTATAGGGGAAGCAGCTTGCTGTGCAGTCCCATTGGTGCTCATTAATTATAGACATTGTCGTCAAACTCCATCTCTCCATCACATTTAGGTACAAGGCCTTCTCAGTGGGAGAAAACATACATATTCAAGGAAGAGTGGAGTGAGTATTTTTTTAAAATTAATTTTATCGAGAAACAAATAGCAATGAGACAGTTTCAAAACAGATTAGTAGGACAGTTTCAATAATTAATACATTGCATATTGTCTTCATAGTAGTTATTCATAGTACAAGATGCAGACATGATATCCTGACCAAACACTATTAGTACAAATTTTTCTTCTCATTGAAAGTTTAATAGATAAGTTACAGTAACATATCTCATAAAAAATGAGAAAGGCCAAGTTAAGTCATGCTGTTAGGAATGCTGATTTTAGTCAATGAGAGTCATTGAATGAATAATAAACTGCTGATTCCAGAGCATTTCCTCTATAAGCCATAGACTGAGAAGGTTTCATTGATTTTAATTGTAGAGAAAGTCATTGCCAGTAACTGGAATCCTTAGGAACCCTCCTTATGTTTGCTCTCTTTCATGTACTCTCTCTCCAACATTATGGTTCATAATTTTTCCAAGTATGTGGTGGTCTTTCATCCATGGAGGCCCAGGGCTGATGCTTTTTCTTTTAAGGTATATGCCTGATAATATGTTTATCATATGGTAGAATGTAAGCTAATTCCCACATTTAGCTTAAAACTAGTGGCTTTTATTTCTTTGTTCTTCCTTTATAGGGATTCTATTTTTATTTATTTACTTTTTGGTGGAACTGGGGATTGAATTCAGATGCTTGCGCTTATTCCACTGAGCCATCTCCTTAACCTTTTACAGGGGTTTTATTCACAGAATTTTTTTTTTTAATTAGGTGACCTTATGCTGTGATTGAAATTCTTTTGGTGGATAACTTATTTGTTTTTCACATTGTCTGTTCCCTTTTCTCATTCTGTGTGATGATACAGGAAAGGCAGGCAGATTTCCAAGTACTGAATATTTGGTGGGATAATTTTGTTTTTTAAATTTATATTTATGCTTGTAACTTTTACTTTCAAAGTAAAGACCTTCCAAAGAAGTTACACAAATGACATGGACATCTGTGTGTTTTTTGCTTTGTTTTCCCACATGTCCCCATATAAGCCAGAGGGTAAGCATCAAAGCCAGAAGTTGATGTTCGACAGCTCTGCTGACTGCTCGTGGACTGCACTCAGCTCTTGTAATTGAGCCCCTTGGTGCTTTCTTTCCTGTCCCAGGGTTCAATTCAGCATCTAGTCCAGGGTCACACACTTCATTTCACTTGTCTTTGGCTTATGATAAGCTCTTAGTCCACTCCTGAAAGTTCAAGCTTCCAGTTGCTGTGACAGTATCTGAGAAAATCAACTTAATGCAAGAAAGGTTCCTGCTGGCTCACAGTTACTGAAGTTTTAGTTCATGGTCAGCTGATTGCATTTGGGCTAGCAACGAAGCTGGGCATTGTAGAGAAAAGCTGCTCACCTACAGGCAGTCTAGAGGAAGGGGGGGGAGGTGAAGAAGAGGGATGGGATGGGCACAAGGGAATGGGGAGAGGGAGAAGGAGAGGGCGAGCTGGAGGTGCTACAGACAAGATAAGTCCTCAGTGGCACCCCTATCACCTATTTCTTTTAGTTAAGCCCACCTCCTAAATTTCAATCACCTCCTAAGTGCCATCAAATAATGGGTACCTTATAGATTAATCCACTGATGAACTTGGGTTGCTGACGATCCAAGCATCTTACTGAAGCCTTACCCCTTAATATGTGACACTCTGGGGGGATGTTTTAGCCCTAAACTGTAACAAGTGTTGACTAGTTATCTTGTAGAATGTCACCCACATGGGTTTGTTTGAGATATCTCCTCTTGGCTGAATTCACATTATGTGCTTTTGACAGAAACACTAGAAATGCGCCCTCGCTGGTTCATTGTTGCAGTACGCACTGCTAATGTGCTTCCTTGTTACTCCATGATAGCTTTGATGGCTTGGGGAAGATACTATCTGAAAGTTTAGCTCCATGAATAATTAATGTTTTCTCCTTTGTCATCAATAAACATCTTGTCAGGAGATGCTTGGGATTATGTAAATATCCTGCTCTCACCACGCATTCACATCCTTTGATAATTCTTGCCTATGGCAATCATTACTGTGGAGTTTGCCAAATGGTAATTTTCTTTTTCCATCTGCACTTATTAAGTGAAACTCCACTGTGCAGAAGAGCTTTCTTTGTTTATTTATTCACTTATTAATTGCAGTGTGGCCCCTTGGATGTTTGTTTTATGGGTCACAAACCATTATGATCATCAAATGAGCTAGAGAGAAAGGGACTGGGGATCTTTATGTTCACCAAATTGTTCTACATTTTTGACCACTGGGAGATCTTTGAAGTTGTTACCTTTACACATTCCCAGGTTATGTTGTTTATTTCTGGCTTCTCAAGAAGTTTTGTGATTATTTCATATCTTGTCTGCTTAGCCCCAGAATGGGCCCCTTCTCCACGGATCCTGGTTAGATATCATTGATGTTGAAGCATTATTGACTGTGTATCTTATCAGAGGATAGATCTAGAAACGTAAGTACACGTAAACAGCATATGCACAACTGTCCGTCTATCTAAAACTTTCATATTACACTAATAGGGCCTATTCTAGTCTTGCCACTTTTTTCTAATTCCTTATTTGCAACTTCTTTCTCAATCAGTGAGAAAGCTGGTTCATTAGCTACAAAGTTGAGTTCATTTACTGAGTCCTGAAATACATAAAATATCTTTAGAATTGTTAACCCATGTGTTTGTGGGAAAAAAATAAACATACTGATTAGCATATGATAATTACTGTACAATCCGCTTTAGCTTTCCAGTGTCTAGAAAGGATTGTGTTTCAAAGTTACATAAGTGAATTCCTTTTCTCCATTTCATTAGTATGGCTGTAATATTTATCTGTAATACAGATTCATTTTTTCTCCTTGTACTCCATTTGGAGATCTCATATCCCTGTTGCTCTTAGTTAGTTTTTGAGTATGTGACAAACATAAGCATGGTTTAAAAACCTGACCTACACAGGCTTACGAAGGTGTTACTTCCTCTTCGTCCCTGGTATTGTCTCCATTTCCCCTTCTTTCCACCTTGTTCTGATTCCCTGTGGTTAACTGGTCTCTTTTCTGGTTTATTGCCCCATGGCTATTGCACAAGTCAGCAGATAGATTCTTCTCTCTTTTGCTTTTACTTTTAAATAAAATAAACAGAATGTCCTAGAAGTCACTTCATACCACTTCATGGAGATCTTCAGGTTTTAAATAGGTGCATTGTACTCCATCGGGTGAATGTGTCATAGTTTACTCAACAGCTCTTTTACATGTGGACATGCAGGTTGTCTTTCACATTTTCCAATTACAAACAAAGCTGTAAGAAGCTACTGCATGCATGCGTGTGCTTTAATTTCATATTGTTGAGACTGTATTTTCCAGGTAAATTCCTAAGAGTAAAAGATAAGCCAAAAGATAAACTACATATACAGAGTTTAGATCTTGGCAAATATCTCAAAAGATTATAATAGATAATCTGAATGGGACACTTTAGCAGACTATAACATGTGTGGCAAAGTTGGTTTTCTGAGACAGCTAGTATTGTAGAGATGGGTGAGCATGGATTGTTTGGTTGAGGGGTAAGGGGGACTTGAGCCCTTGCTCTTCCTTTCTCCTGTGATAAAGACAACAGCCCAACATTAAGGACGAGAACAGCTCTGAGCTTAACTCAGAATACAGATCATTAATCCATGTACTTTCCAGCTATCTGGGGACATATGAGCCACTGCTCATGGGGGTCAGTGAAATGATCTCTCACTTTAAGCAAAGAATGAGCTGGGGATGAGGTGTGGGTTTAAACCTTCTGGGTTGGTGTTGTGTTTTAGCAGGAGGATTCTTAAGTAGAGGTTTTACTTACAGCCTCTCTAAAGCATGAGAATGACAAATGCTAAATTATGGAAGGTACTTTTCATGGTGTCTGGTAAGGCTTTTGTGGTTGGTCTGAAGAGCAAAAAAATTGTAAATGGAGTGATGCATATAAGTTATTTCCCTTCTGTGCCTCCAAATGCTCTCAATTTAATTGAAGTAGGAAGGGGGAATTCTTTTTTTTTTTTTTTTTTTGTCTTTTTTTGAGACAGGGTCTCACTATGCAGTTCAGGCTGGCCTTAAGCTCACTTTGTAACTCAGGCTGGTCTCGAACTCAAAATCCTCCTGCCTCAGCCTCCCTAGTGCTGGTATTACAAGCCTGCGCCACCATGCCCGGCTTGGAAGGGGGAATTCTAAATCATTTCATTGATCATTAATCAGTGTTTAAAATTCCTGTAAAATGTGAATGTGGTGGCACGTGCCTGTAATCTCAGCGTTCTGGAAGTCTAAGGCAAGAAGATAGAACCTTTCAACCCAGCTTTAGCGGCTTGGTGATTTAGTATAACCCTGTGTCAGAATAAAGTGCTGAGAATGAGTGCACAACAAAGGTTCTGGGTTCAATCCTCAACACCACATGAACACAAGCAGAAAGTCCTATAAAGATGAGCTTTCTTTTGCTTCAGTATTTGACAGCCTGGCTAAGGGTCTGATAGTTTGGGGTTTGCCTTCTCTTAATTTTCCCCTTTCCAGCTCAGGATGCCCTGTTGGTCAGTTCGAGGAATCCCGGGCAGGAACAGGCTGTCATGGTGAGGCACTGTCTGCTCAGCCACAGAATTCGTGATGACAGTCTCTGTTTCTTTCCTATTGGTCAGGTTAAAACTACAATCACAGTTTCCTTCTAAGTCAATTAATGGAGAATTTTTGACCTGTTCCACAATTCTCCATGGCTTTGATGGTTGCATGCATGCAAATCATCAGGTCTCAGCTGATACACTGATACCCTGGCTTCTGTCCTGTATTAAGCAGTGAAGACCAGAGCTTCTTGCTGAACTCAGATTTTAGAGGTTTAGGATTACCTGAGGGGTTGTCCACAGTTAATCATACTATGAATACAGCTCAGATCCAAGTGGACTGAGTGAGTTGTTTGAAAACCAGACCTCACACCATGCTGTGGCCTCCAAAGGCCATCACTCTTGAGATCCAGAGCACAGGGAATCTGGCCTTCCTCAGCCCCAAAGGGCCCTGGGGCTTATCAGAGTGACTCAGCCCCCTCAGTTGGTGTGAAATCATCTGCAACTTGAGGAGCCAGCTATGAGTCAGTCTGACTTTTAACAGCTTTGTGTCTGCATATTGATTTCTGCTGCTCAGCAGCCTAGGCCTCTGCGGGCATTTTCCCTTTCCAAAGTGCTGTCCATCAGCATTGGGACTTGCCCCTTGGAAAGATTGGTGATAATTTCTTTTTGACAAGTTTTATGGCACTTTAATCCACACATCCCCAATTCATCCCCTTTTGAATGGAAAATCTTTGCAAGTCAGTAGGGCTCTGTGAGTAAGGAGGAAAGTGCTTTGGCTGGGAAGGGTATGGAATCCCATGCAGGTCAACTTTGTCCTTGGCCAGTGCATGTGTAAATTCAATGTCCTGAGTCATTAATGCAAATCTGTCATTAAGTTGTTAAATATACCCGTCTCTTCAATAAAATTCTGAATTATTGAAAGGAAAAATGATCTGTCTGTCTGTCTATCTGTAGAAAAAGTTTATTGGAGATAAGAATAGTCCTGAGAAGTAGGATAGGACCTATCCTTTTACCACTGAGACCCTAACCACTGAGGCCCTTTGTCAGGGGTAGTTTATACAGCAAAGTTACAATGTGGGTACAGGATGTGTCAAATTATAATCAACCTTAGATAATATTGAATTCAACAAAGAAGCAAAGCAGGTAGTCAAGTTACATGTTCACCACCATTAACTGCAACTCATCTATGACCCCTAAAACAGAAATAGTTTTGGGAAAGGATGGGTCTAGATTTCCTGATCGCCCACCTGAGTATCTGGTCCTAATGAGCTGGGTGATACTAATGATAGTGCAGTCTCAAGTTTCCATTTATCCCTTAGGGAAGTGTGCAGGTCTGGCTATTGTGACTTTATCTTGGGGCCTTTTCTTTGTCTGATGTGACTTCAGCTACACTTCTGATGTCTTTTTCCATTAACTTCCTTGAAATCTTCCTTGACAGATTTGCATTAATGGCTCCCTCTCTAACTATATTAATTTCTTTCTAACTTATCTGTCTATTCTCTCTTCTGAAGAGGAGCCCTGATGTTCAGGGAGAATGGGCATAGTTTCAGTTCGCTGACTTGAGATGAGAATGGTTGATTTATGGACCCACAATCAGGGTCCCTCTCCAGAGAGCTAATCTAATGCTCCTAAGATAGACATTACATAGTGTTTAGTAGTTATGAACTCCCTTTGGAAGGTCAGTCTAATGAATCTTTGTAAAAGGAGTCTGAAAATTTGTCATTGGTTCCATGTACACAATCACTTGGAGTTTCCCAGCCTCTAGGCAAGAATAAACAAAATTTTCCAGGAGATAAAAGCACATACAATCCCACCACAAGTACTAGAATAAAAAGTCAGTCTGAGGAAAAGTCATGTCAGACTTGGGGTTTGCAACCAGCTGGCTTCTTGATTTGTCTGTTAATGGAGATTATAAGTCTAATATTTCTTTTAAGATTTTTTTCCCCACCAGATTTGAATTATGTATCTGAAAACAACAAATTTCATTTATTACTGCACAAGTCCCTTAAGTTTTACCTGTAAGAAAGTGGAGAGTTCAGGGGTTTTGAAGAACAATTCTAGCTAAGGAATTTAGAGACTCTTGATGTGGTTTTATAACTTCTGCTATAGCTTTCTAGTCTCATTGCACCATAATAGTGGTCAGCTGCAGGTGTAGCTGGACCCTGCCAGCAGGGATCTGTGCTTGGAGTCTCCTCTTTGTATCTAACCTTTATTACTATTACTGTTACCAAAGGTAATACTTTTCTGTTGAATGTTTAAGGCCAAGTTAAAGGTGGGATGAGTGTTAGTCAAAGTTAACCCCTTCCTGTCTATCAAGGTCAAGTAAGGGTTTTCAGGCATTACTTTCAGAGCCATATACAGACCCGCTCAGGTCTTTGGTCTGCATCAGCTACCACCATGGGTTGTGGCCTTGCTTGTTCATGTGGCTTCCTGTAGAAGGACTGGAGATGTTTCTATCTTTTGTATCTCTGGTGACCTTCCTTTTTGGCACACTGTATACAAGTTGACTACTGTTCTCTGGGGTCCAACAACCTCCCTGCTCAGGAAGTTGGAGGAACTCAACAATGTTGTAGGAACCTATAGACAGCTCTCCTCATGTCCTGGGTCCTCTTAGCCTCTTTTGAGCTCTGGCCTCCAAACTTTGGAAAACAGTTGAATATACAATGTAAGCCAGGAACTGTTATTTTTACCAATCATGCTTATCTTAGAAGTCAAATTCTTGTAGAATGCTAACACATAAAAATTTTACAAAGAATGTTCAAGGTCAAGGGCAGCATAGCATTTTAGTATGACAGTCATGATTCATTATCTCTGTCACACATATAGATGTCTATTTTAGTATAGAATAACTTTTTAGTCAGTTATCTTTATGGCATAAGGAACTTTCACGTAATTTGTTATCTTTGAACCATCTTCTGTTACCACAGTATCATTTAAGTAGAATGTAGTTGCTTATAGATGTACTGTACAAATTATTTAATCTCCAATCATTCCAGAGACATTGTCTAGACTTCACAGTTGTTTAGGGATCTCTAAGTGGTATAACACAGTTACATAATAATCACACAGGCACAGGCTTGAATATGTGTCTGCATCATCCGGCTGACACAAGCTGTCACAGTGGATTGGCACAAACAATTCGTCACAAATAGCTGAAACACAAGGGAAGGCCAAATGCTTGAGCCTTAAAAAGCTTATCATCATAAACAACTTAAGCTGGAAGTCACCAGTATGTCTCAGTTTTGTATCCTTAAAGAAGGCCTCTACACTTAGAAAGTGTACATAACTTAATATACCATGAGGTTAGCAATAATCAGTATTGCTATATGAAAATATTTACATATTTAGTTTCTACTCTTAAGACAAATTTTAGTTTTCTTTAATGGGTTTATAAGGTATCCCTATATTAATAAGAGTTAAGGATCTCTGTAGAGATCTGAGAAGTTTATGAAACAGTGTTAATAACTACACACAGATGACTTATTACCTAATATACAAATGAATCTCATTTATATGATATAATGTTGGTCTAATGAAAGACAACAGATGTAGCTCAAGTTTAAATTTCATAATTTAAATTGTCAGAATTCAAAACGTTGAATTTAAAAAGATGTCCAGTTTTTCTTTTTTTGGCAGAATCAGGGATTGAACTCAGGTTCTTGTGCTTGCCAGGGAAGCACTTATTCTACTGAGCCATCTCCCTGGCTCAGATGTTCAATTTTGATCATTTTATATTTCTAAGGCCCAAACATATACTGTACACAAAAGAGAGACACATTTTTACTTTGTGTGTACTAAAAATCATGCTGTCTTAACTCTATAAACTTTAAAGCTTAGATTCACAGCATAACTTGCTTTTTGATATATACATGCATATATGTCCAAATATGTTATGTCATAAGCTGAGATAATAGTTATTTAACCAGTCATGAACTGATTAATGTAAACATTTCATAAGTCTGTGCCTCCCTCCCTCCCTGCCTCCCTTCTTTCCTTACTTACTTGAATGCAGGATCTCACTATGCAGTTCAGACTCCTTCTGTCTCAGCCTCCCCAGGGTTGGGGTAACAGGCATGCACCACCACACCTGGTTTCAGTGGCCTGTGTGGAGGGCTCATGGCAGAGCCTGCGTGGCATGTGATACTGAAGATCGAACTCTGGTCCTTGTGCTTGCCAGACAGGTGCTTCTACCACTGAGCTATCTCCCCAGCCAACATTTCATAAGTTAACATTTAAATATGCTTTAATTGTTAAAGCTCATTTTTTTAGTAACTAAAAGCCTAACAATGAGGAGAGAAAATACTTCAAAATTTGACCAGAGCTGGCCAACATTCCAAGATGTAGCATTATTTAGAACAACAATCTAAAATAAATCTTAATGCTTAAGTAAATTGACTTCACAGAGTATCATACAGTCATTAAAATTATTTTTAGTATACCAACTCAGAGAAAGACTTTAGTTAGGATAAGTAAAAACAAATTTCAAGCCCGTAGGCCATTTAAATGCATATTGGAAATAAATTGGTTGCTTTCTACTGGGAAAAGGAATCGGGTAGCTGGAGGAACAGGAATGATTTTTCACCTGGCTGAGCATTCAGTTTTTGCTGCCATGGGGGTTTTACTCGGTCTCTGGACTTGTTTTTGTGATTCTGGTCCAAGCCATCCTTCTCCAGCTTATTCATAAAAATACTGCTCCTTTGAATAGATATACCGTATTCTTATACACAGTGTCAAAAGCTATAGTCAACTGAGTCCCTAGCTGTTGAGCCCATTGCCTTTCCCTTTAAGGGCAGTGCCATCGGTGCCAGCTGTACCTTAGAATTGCCTGGAGAACTGAACAAAGGACTCTGCCCCAGCCCCACCCAGACTGCTGCAGTGGAGTATCTAGGGGGAGAGCTGTGTCTGGCAGATATTCAGGCTTCTTCTCGTCTCTTCCCATCTTTTTCTTTACTTTAAAACCATCTTAGACTTGCAGGCAACTTCTGAGCTACTACCTGCCTTCTCAGGCCCCTGGTCTTTGTTCTTCAATTTTGGTAGGTGTCAGAAGAGTTTGCAGGGAGTGTTCATGTTGGCAAGGCAAGAATGTTGTATGACAATGAGTTTTTACTAATTATATATGCATTTTTTCAGCTGCCAGGATTTAGTACACTGCATTTCATTTTCACAGTTGAGTCAGGCTCTTGTACAGTCAGGGCTGGCTGCCCCCGACTCTGCCCCTCACCTGAGTCCGAGGGACAGCAAGTCTCTGGGAAATGGGCAGACTTGACTTTATTATTTTAAGGTGGACATTCCCTGTAAGACTGTGAAGAGGAAAGTACACATGTAGCCCTTCTGACACAGGAGTGCTAAGTGATATTAGTAGTGCTGTCACTGGTCACGACCTGCAGCACTGCTCTGATCTCTGCGTGCCAGTGAGACCTAGTAGGGGAGGGGGCCGGGGAGATGGCTCAGAAGAATAAGTGCTTGCCTGGCAAGTGCAAGGGCCTGAGTTCAATCCCTGTTTCCTAAAAAGAAAAAAAATCTAATAAGGAAAGAAAGTGTCAAGCAAAAGACAGAATCTTATTAATTCATCAAAACTCATGCAATACTTGGTAATAGTAATGAGCTTGATTAAAATTTATAGGTTTTTTAAAAGTCGTAAAATAACCCTTTCTCATGAAAAGCATTGATAAATAACTTTCCTGTATGGCTTTACTGGATCATTTGTGGCCACTCAGTCACTTTGTTTATTCAGATTTTTATTTCTCGATTTAATTTTTTTTCTGCATTTAGGACAGGGTCTACAGGATCTATAGGGTCTCACTACATAGCTCCAGCTTGTAGTGATTCTCCTGTGTTCAGCCTCCCAATGTGCTGGGATTATAGACCTGCATCCCCAAGCCCAGTCTCAGTTGCCTTGCTGTCTAGTGGGGCCCCAGAGGCATGGCCAGCAGGGCACGCTGGGGATCAAACCCCCACCTCTGTGCTCTGCCTAAGCAGGTGCTTTAGCCCGCTGAGCTATCGAGTCAGCCTTGATTACTTTTTGTTAACCTATTGTCTAAGGTTGTAGAAAATCAGCAGGCCTTGCCCCACCCCAGCCCAACCACCCTCAGTTCCCATCCTGAAGACATAGCTGCTCTCCAAGCTGATTCTCATGGTTGCTTTCCATAGTTCTAATAATTTGTTCTCTTGCTGAATATTGATCTTTTTCTCTTAGGTATTTTCTTTTTTACTTCCTGAAATGAAAGGTGAGAATTTTCTTCTTTCTGTAACATTCCCTACAGTGCGCCTGCACCCCCCTCCCCCACAGGAACACACGTATGCACCCAGAGTGACATGCCATACACAGAAACAGATGCATAGTTTGTGCACACACACAGGTCCTCAGAGAGTCACACACATGCCACACAGGTGCCTCTCATTATCATTGCAGTGCCTTTTGTTATTGTTGTTAAGTGCAGCATATCTGGCATTTACATTGTTACCATTATGTCAGTATTGCTCATAGCCAAGCTGTGATATCTCCTTTCCTGTAGACTTTGTTTTCTTTGGAATTGATAATTCTCTTATTTTTCATGTGTTTATCTTTTCTATGTTGTTTACCCATAGAGCTAAAAAATACTTTCCTAAATTTTTTTGGATGCAGAATTTCACCATTTAAATGTTCTCTTGTAGACTTCCATTTTAAAGCTTATTCCCCCAGCCTTTGTCTATCTCCCCCATCCCTTTTTGGTAGAACTGAAGAATAGTTGTCCTTTGGCATAGGACTGTATATTCCACATCTGAATAGATACTTTTGAGGGTCAGCCTGATAGCTCAGCAGACTAAAGTGCCTGCTTAGGCAGAGTGCAGCAGCCAGAATTCAATCCCCAGAATGCTGTGCCAGCCCTGTCCATGGGGTGCACTGAGACAGCGATTAAGACTGGGCATGGTGGTACACATCTGTAATCCCAGAACTTGGGAGGCTGAAAACAGGACAATCACTGTGAGTCAGATCTATGTAGTGAGACACTGTAGACCTGGTAGGCCCCATCCTAAATATAGAAAAAAATAAAAATGAATAGACACTCTCCACCAGTCCCTCTATTTTCATGATCATGGTATTTCCCCCACCAGGTAAGTATAGTCCCTCTATTTTCAGACCTACCCACTACCCCGTGTTCAGAGAGAAGTTACTTCACGTGCTCCAGCCCTTTGAAAGTTTGCATTGTGAATTTTCTTTGTTCTTCAAACCTACCAATCTGACTTTAACTTCTATAAGAAACAAAGGTTCAGACCATAGCACTGAACAAAGCTAAAGAGGAAATGACAGCAGTCCAGTGGTTTCAGGAACATTTCTGCAATAGAAATTAAGTACACACATTCGGTCTGTTCTCTCCAGCTTAAAGTCACTTCCGCTTGTCATTGGTTCCCCAGTAGATGCTTTACCATCAGCATCCCACAGTTTACTTGTCTGCAGAACTGGCAGGGGCAGTGGCAATGGGGTGGGGATAGAGTAATTGTCCCTGCCTATTACCCTTAGTGTTACCATCTCTAGCTTTAGAAGTGTTGATCCTGGGAAGGGACTGTTGGAATAGTTTGGTCTCAAGGGTGGGGAGAGAGTTAAAATTGCTAGGAAAATATTCTGAGGGGAGGTGGGAAGAATAAGAGGGAAACACTTTTAGCATTTCATAATAGATCGTTTGCTTTGATCATATCCATACGATGGTCATGCAACTACCACAATTGTTTTGGGTGAAAACTTTAATACAATGTTATTAAGAGATTTATTTTCCACTTAGACAGGTGCTTAAAATTTTGGCTACACTTCCTTTTTAAAAAAGGCTGTTTACATCAAAGATAAATAAATGTTTTTAATATAGTAAAGAGCAAAAAATTAAAAAAAATAATTAAATATAAAAACTGTGTTACCAGTCCTGCTGTCCTGTGGCTCCATGATGAGTTGGCAATTATGGGAGCACACACTTAAGCCTTTTATGCACATGCCTGGATTCTGGCTGCAGCTCCCATATGGAGAGAAGATATAAACAGATTGGGCCATGACTTTTAGCAGACTGGTGAACTCATCTCTTTGCATCTGGTGTTGTCTGCCTTCTTCCTCTTCCCTGGCCCTCTCCAGGTACCATTTTAGTGGTTGGAGCTGTGTCAGACAGTCTCAAGGGCGTTGCCCCCTCACAGTAATCTCTGCATGTAGGTACATGAAGATCCTGTGCACCCTGGGTGTGCACTTGCGTGTGTCCTGGCATTCAGATCTGCCATCCCCGAGGGCCCTGTACTTTTCCAGTGTTTTCCAGGCCCCCTGTGGAGTTAATGAGGCATCTGTTCCTGTTGAACTCCTTTTGTCCTGAGCAGTGAACGGTGACAGGTGAGCCCAGCTCTGGCTCCTAGTGCAATTATAATTAACTGTGGGCCTCAAACAAATCCCTTAGCTATGCAAAGATTTTCTATCTTTGCATGGCCTTGGATTGTCTGTGACAAATCAACTTGTGACAGTGATCAGAACAGAGTAAATTTCCAACAAATGTAAGAGAGAGTACCCAAGGAACTCAGAAGTTTTCAAGCTGGATTTGCTAATATTTTTTTCTCATGAGAGATAGAGGAAGAAAAGACCAGTATAATGTAATGCATTAGAAGGTAGTTTGAAAAGAAATATAAGTTGATGTGGATTCCTATGAGATGGGTAAGAAAGGAATAGAAAGTCAGGGTTGTAGAAATTATTTAGCTTATGGTTTTTGAACTACTTACCAAGAACTTCTGTGTTCCTGGAGGCTACTGGAAGGGATAGAACAGGGTGACAGTGCCAAGACAGGGCCCCAGAGGGATGAATTTCTGCTTCACCAAGCTTCACAGATTGTCCGCTATACACACCTCAGTTCTTGCCCAACGCAAGCAGTGGTACCATGATACAGGGGCCATCATCTTCCCTCTTGATGGGGCAACTTGGCACAGGACTATTTAGTGCAGACCAACATGAGTCAGAAGAACAATACTGGTGTCCAAGTATTCACCTTAGGAGGGTTCTGTTTCACACCTGCATGTTGGTTTTGTGAGACTGTAAGAGAAGGACTGGAAAGATGGAGACAGGTTGGACAGAACATGTTGCTACAGTTGAGATCTAGCAGGTTGGGAATCAGGAAGTAAAATGGAAGGGGCAGGATGTTTTGGGAGTCAAGAGGTTTAAAGGGCACAGCTGTTAAGATGCATATGACTTGGGTGAGAGAGAGACATTGTGAAGAA
Organism: Ctenomys sociabilis; assembly: GCA_004027165.1. Classification (NCBI taxonomy): domain Eukaryota; kingdom Metazoa; phylum Chordata; class Mammalia; order Rodentia; family Ctenomyidae; genus Ctenomys; species Ctenomys sociabilis. The sequence goes on along the minus strand of PVKA01002439.1, from coordinate 38,508 downwards.
AGCATTGAAGATATTTTACTGTGTGTTGATGCTTGGTCAGATTTTTTTTTTCCACCAAAAACAAGCTCTGGCAGGTTTTATTAATGAAAAATTCTACTTGGTTTATTTTTCACCAGTCTGTTCTGGCATGCTTCTAATGGTATCAGCATCACCTGGATCAATGATTGCCAGTGTGCATACTCAGTAGTATTTTCCACAAGCTGTGCCCAGTTCGATATTATTGCCACTGTAGTGGTGGACACCAGTTTTGGTCAACATGGCCTAGTCCTCTATCTCAGATTTCCTCAAGGCTGGGCAGTTGTTGGCTAGGATGACCAATTTCACTTTGCCCTGTCTGATCGTCTTCAGCATCTGCTTGTACCCCGGCACCTATTTTCTACTTTTCATAATAAGTTGGAGCCTAGAGTTGATGGACTCAAGAGATGTTTTTCATCTTCTTTGTGGCACCATCTCCTCCCTTAGGTGCGGATGGCCCTCAACCAGGAGCAGCTGCCAAGGTGGCTGGGGAGTGAGAAAGGCCGGAGATTTTGATATGGACCTAAAGTGCCATTGAAGACTAGTTTGATGTTGGACTTTCACTTTTATGTGGATGCAGTCCCATGATGGGCTGTCATGTGCTCTTCCAGTGGAGTCTGCAGCTGTCTGCATTGGAAGGTGGTTCACTGGGAAGAGCTTCTTTAGATGTGGTCATGAACTATGTAGTAAACACAAGCTTCTGTAAAGAACATCTGTTTTATGCCAGAATTTTGGCTTAAATTCACATACTAAAGGTATCTGAATCCAGCAATAAAAAGGCAGAGTCTTCAAAAAGGGGAGAAAAAAGGAGCAGCTGTTGTAATTTGCTATTATTGGTAGAGCGGAAACCAATTCCAAAGAGTCTGACAATCTCGCTGCAGAGGATGAGATAAAGAAACCACAGTGGCAGCTGGAGTCAGTGAAGAGTCATGGATTTGCTGCACTGGAAGTGTTTTTGTCTGAGTCAGTCTCTGTTCTTTCTTGGTTTCTCTAGGAGATTCCTCAGAGCCTACGAGAGTGAACATAGCTCAGGAAGTCACTGCCTGGAAACAGCGTAAGGCAGACTTGTGCTTCAGCCCCCCAACAGAATGTGTAGAAGGCAGAGATCCGCACACTGCAGCACTGTGATCTGCATGCTACCTATTTCATTAGTAGCTTAAACATTCTTAACATTTGGGTGACCTGGAAAGCCTTGAGCTATACCAGATGGTAGGCTCTGGAGTTCTAACAGGGATAACACCCAAGACTCTATAAACAGGTGGAGAAATAAAGGAGGTAGAAACAAGAATAGGTAGATTACTGTGCTTGCTGGCCCATCCCTTCTCCTTGCCTGATCCAAAGGGGTTTTGATTAAAGCCAAGAGAATGGATAAAAGTAATAGCTAGCGGGGTATCAATGGTTGACATGAGTTCCCTGTGGAAGTATCTGGATGTTCAAAAAAAATGTACAGTCTCACGAGAGTGAGTTCAGTGAGGTGAGAAAACAGAATGGGGGGCATATCCATAATGACGTTCAGCGTTAGAGGGGAGAAGGGTACTGTTGATTGTTTCTTTTTTTTGGGGGGGGGGAGGTGGCTGCTTCATCTCCTTGTCCTCTGGAGTAAAACCAAAGCTGAATTGTTATTGTGAATACTGTTGGGTCGTTTGACTTCCCCCACATGTCCAGCCCTGACCTGTATGAGTGTGTCCCCATAGTCAGGGCAGCAGCAAGAGTCAGAATCGAGGTCGGGGTGTGTGCATTGAAATGATTCCTCGCTTCTGCTGAGAGCCTTTTCTTTGCCCCTGCATTAGTCTCTTGACTTTTTAGTTGCAGTGAAGGGAAAGAGGACAGTGTCAAATGTTTTCACAAAGCGCAATCATTTATTGAGTGTTTGTATGGAAAATTCAAATATTTTCCCCATGAGCTCTCCAAGTAGCTCCATTGAACCATCTTGGCTAAACTAGTTTTTATGACTCTTTCCTACCACCTTCTTTTCTAAATCTTCAAATGTATTTTGGTACTTTCTACCCTTTAAAAAAGTCTCTGTGGGGCTCCACTTGTGTTGACCTGCATTGCGACTTTAGGCATATGTCTTTTCACATTTGGGGGCATCTATGCTCTTTCCAAGCTGTTCTTGACTACATTGCCAATGTGTCTGACCCCAGCTTTCCCTAGCAGTGGCTTTCATGGCCGTGCTCTCAATTAGCAGCCTGGGGTTGACTGATAGTCTCTTGGTTGTTGAAGACATCTGCTTTGTGGGAGAGTTGTTCCTCAGGTCCTTGTCCTTTCTGCACTTTTTTTCACCTGTTCTCTCTAGCTTGTGTCTGTTAGCAGCATCTCTATGGATCCCCCTCCTGCTGCCATGCAGGGAGCAGCATGTAGCTTAAGGCAGAAGATACCATTACCCTTAAAAAGGAGTTTTAGTTTAGCGGAGGAGAGAAGTAAAATCCACAGGAGAGCTAACCAGGCAGGCCAGGATAAAGTGGCCAACCACACAGTGAGCGTGAGGCTTAAGTGTGGCCCTCTCTGTACAAGCGCATCTTGACCAACAGACGAGTGTGTATATGAGGGTGGTGCCACACAATTATAATGGAAATGAAAAATTTGCCTCACGTGGTGACATCATAGCTGTCATATCATAAGACAACATATTGCATACATTTGTTATGATGTTGGTGCCATATTTTAAAAATTTACTTCTAGTTATAAAAGTGAAGTTTACTGTGAGACAATAAGGTGTGCTGCACCAGTAGTAATGATAGGTCTTGTGTTTACAGTATCCTTTGATGGTATCAGGAGACCAGTTTCAGAACTGATCTATCCAGTCTAGGTTTTTGCAAGTATAGTCAATGACTGCACAGTAGAATCACTATAGATGCAGCCCCAGAAGGCATCTGAGCATGATGAAGATTATTACAGGAAAAATTGACCGATGCAGTCCTATGCATACCCAGAACTTAGAGTTAGATGAATTGCTTTTTTGATTGGGTGGCCTTTGTGGAGGCTTAGACTAATTGCCAGTGTGTCTGACCATCAAACCCTCTTCATGCAGAGTGGCCACATCCTCATAGATGGCCCTGCAGTGCAGGAAAAAGAGGTCAGCCAACTTCTCTAGTCCTCAAGCCTTGAAGGAGGAAGACAGCAAGGGAAGTTGTTAGATGATCGAGTATACAAGCAGTGTGCTTTGTTTTATACATTTTAGAAAGTGAATTTAGTTTTACAATACTTTTAAACTTAAGAAAAATTGCAGAGGTAGCACAGGGAGTTTTCTCATCCATCTACTCAGTTACTTTTATTATTAGCAGCTTCTATTAATAAACTTTTGTTATGACCCATGTTATCTAAAGTTTCATACTGTACCCATATTCTTTTTCTTTTTTAATATCTAATGTCATTTTCCTGCTTCACAATCCCAACAAGGATACTACAGTATAGTTAGTTGACATATCTCCTTAGGCAGCTTTCACTATGACAGTTAATCAGACTTTTTTATTTTGATGATCTTGATTTTGATCAGTCCTTGTTAGGTATTGTGTAGGGTTCCTGTTAGTTAGGACTTTTCTTACACTTATAATAGGGTTGTGGGATGGACAGTAGGTGGTAATGGACCATTGCTTTTCCATCATATCAAGATACATGTTGCCAGAATGGTTTACCAGTGTTGATAGAACCTGGATCATCCAGCCTGTGATTACCAAGTTGCTTTCTGTCTCCCTTCTACACCCTGTATCCGGGGGAGAGCATCATTAGAGACAGCCCAGATTCAAAGGTATGGGAGTGATGCTTCTCTTCCTTGATGGGACAGGGGGAGACTTGTCTGCTTGTGCTTTCTCTGTCTCTGTCTCTGTCTCTGTCTCTCTCTCTCTCTGTGTGTGTGTGTGTGTGTGTGTGTGTGTGTGTGTGCATACATTTTTTGAGAGGGGGTCTCATTGCACAGTTCAGACTGACCTTGAGCTCACTTTATAGCTCAGGCTGGTTTCAAACTCACAATGATCCTCCTTAGCTTCTTGAGTGCTAGTGATCTAGGGGAAAATGAAACTCCCAAACTGAAAGGTACCTGGGATGAGTTTGTGTTTTCTAAAACAGAAGAATGAATTTTAGGAACAAATGGAAGTTAAGAGTAAAATATATTGTTTTGGGGAAAGAAAGCTTCTGTCCAAGAGAGAGACAGAAGAGGGGGCCCGAGAAGGTTGTTCCCAGGAAGCTGTCTCTTCCAGGGACTTTTGTAGAGTAAAACCATGTGGTGAGGCCTATCTAAGGTGCAGAACATGGGAACTCACTTAGGTGGGCATGAGGTGAGACAAAACTATGGTCAATCAATGAGATTACAAGCACCATTGCTCAGGTAAAATTGATTAAGTCCAAGACCAAATGGGGAAGTGAATCATATAGCAAGCAGGCATGAATATAGAAGAGAAGTTTTTCTGGTAGCCAGCTGGTAGTGGTACTAGTGATTGTTCCTGGCATCCTCAAGGTGATGGTTAATCCCAGATGCTTATCTTTAGGGCAGTAAGCATTTGTTCAACTTTTGGTCTCTAGGTCTGGTCCACAGCAGGAGCATCCATCTCTCTCACAATTGCAACATAACTTGCCTTCTGTGCTGTCTCCTTGAGGCCTGGCCCTGTCTGACTGCCTATAATATTTCTAATTTAACTGCCAACCATACTAGAATTACAGGCATGTGCCACCACACTATTGAGTCACTTACTCATATCAGTATAGATGTGCTGATATCATTTTCTACTTTTTTTAATAAACATAACTTTATTTGTCCAGATAAACAAAAATATAAAAAATAATGTATTTCAGTCTCAAATTCAGGAGAAGTGCAACATGTAGCAGTTTATGCTAATTATGAAGTGAATAGAGTAGTGAATATTAATTACCAAAATCAACTCAGGAATGCCATGCTGAAAGTGTCCAGTGATTATAGAAATATTATTTTTTAATTTTTTATTTTAATGAGGAAGAAATAGCAATGAGACAGTTTCAAAACAGGTTAGTAGGACAGTTATAATACACTGCATATTATTGTCTTCATAGTAGTTATTCAGAGTATAACATGCAGACATGATATCTTGTCTAAGTAATATTGGTACAAATCTTTCCTCTCTTTGAACTAAGAGGAAGTAGCTGTCTATTTATCCTAACTATTTTGTATATACACTTATATATATTTTTTCCACTATGAAATAGCCTTTCATTTATAACCCCCTTTTTGGTTTTGTTTTGTCAGAAATGGGTGTTCTATTCTGTTAGAGAAGCTATATTTGGAGAAGTCTTTAAAGGACCTTTTCATACTTGATGCCAATTCAAATATTGTAGGTACTTGAATTCAGCCAAATAACCCAATATAGTCCATAATAGTAATGGGTTATCAATAGAACTGGCAATTGTCAGAATTTGTTGAACCTTTTATAGTGCAGCACATTAATATGGTATTACACTTTATACCTCATGGTTATACTTTTCTGCTGGATGGTTAAGACCAAGTTAAAGCAAGACCTACATAACTATAATCCAACAGTGTATTTGAAAAGAGGTTTTGTAAGACATGAGTCACTACACCTATGTGAGATATTCGTGTAATCAATGTTATATGTTAATCTGGAGATCATTTTCCCAGGAAACGTTGCTATGAACTGTTTTCTCCAGGGCCCCAGAAAGCTGTGGGTTACACTGTGAGGGCACATGTCCCATTTCTGGGGTCCCTCAGTTGTCACCTTGAATCCTGATTTCCCTGTTGCTTACTGTGTAATTCCAGGCAAGTCACTAAGCCTCTCTGAGCATCATTTTCTAATTGTCAAATGAAGACATTAAGGTTGGGGCCAGGGAGATGGCTCAGTAGAATAAGTGCTTCCCTGGCAAGTGCAAGGGTCTGAGTTCAATCCCTGGTTCTGGAGAGAGAGAGAGAGAGAGAGAGAGAGAGAGAGAGAGAGAGAGAGAGAGAGAGATTAAGGTTGATATTAGGGAGTTTAATGAGAAGTTGATAGGGCAGTGCCTATGAAGCTCCCAGCAGGAACAAAGCCAACCACTTGCTCTCCTGTTGCTCCCAGCCATGGCTCTGATTGAGGCTGCCCTTATTCCTCCATGAGATAGCCAACACCTGCTTACTTCTCACTTTGCACCTATTTCTAAGGTGGGAGAAACACTGACAGCACAGGTACACAGATACAGACTAAAGGGTCTCTCTCATCCTTTGCTTATCTATTTCCATCAGATCTATGCTGGAAGAATAATGTTGATTACCATCTATGAATGTTGGGTGAACCTGAAATTGAGCTCAGGCTGGTATTCCTCAGTCTTCTCATTTGCTCCCTTTGCCCTTGTGGTTTGACAGGGACTTCACCCAAGGGTGTGTGTGCCCAGCGCTGGACCTCACCCAGGTAGTGAAGGATGCAGGAACTGTCTGACAGAGTTCATAGACTACCTGCTTCTGGTGCTCCTAGTGCCTCAGTTTGCTGTTGTGGGCGAGACAAGGAATCTGTCCAGCAGAGGAAATATTGTTTTCCACAAAGAAATCACTCTTTAATTTCCAAGAGCTAACTTACTAGTAAGTTTCTGGAATGCAGGTAGGGTGCCCTGCAGGATTGGGGTCGTGCCTGTCTGTTTTGTAAGATAAAGCAGATTTCCAGCGAGGAAGGGGTGATGTAGTGGAAAGAGTATAGCACCAGGAGTTGGCTGGCCTCTGCCTTAGTCATGGATCTGTCACAGTTCCTGTGATCCCAAGCCAGTCCCTTCAAAGCTGGAGGTTTTCATTTCTTTTCAATAAAATGGAGTTGGACAAGAAAATCTTGAAGATCCATTGCGGAATGTATTATCCAGTATAGAATAATATGCAAATGTGAAAGTATTTGTGGTGAATTTGGGATGATTTTTAAACAAACCCGTTTTTATTAAAACTTCTTTTTCATTTTTTTTTTTTTTTGTGTGTGTGTGCAGAAAGTCCTGGGCTGCCTTAGCTTTTCTTTATCCTCTGGCCTGTGTGTCCACTTGGAATGCTTGTTGGCCAGGTGCTGCAGGAGCACAGAGACATACCATGCCTTCCATAGCTTTGGTAGAGCACTCTAAATAGACTTCTATCCCAACTACCTTGTTTCAGTTCACTGATCTTTCATGCATTAGATGGCTGAAGGTACTTTAGATACTAGATGTTTCCCAGTAGTTCAAAGACAGCAACAAATAGTCATTTTCCCATTAGCCCCTAATTTATTGCAAGTCTGATTTGCATGGTTTCTAGGTTTTTAAAATGTATATTCATAACTTTGTTAATGAGCACTCTTAGTTCCAGAAATTAAGAGTGAGTTATAACTTTTAGTGAAATCCAAATTAGTTAGGTGGCTATTTTACATTTCACTGGTTTTTGTACAGTTAAAATTGAATACTTAAAAATTCCTTTCTGATGGCCTTGTAGACTGGGACAAGCCTTTAGCTCAGGTACCAATTTACTTGCCAGAAATAGAATTTATTTTCAGTGATTTCTTGATGCTTTTAAGTGTGGGAGATCCTGGAAGTTGGAGAAATTAAATTCCAGCCATTTCTTGAAAGTGCTTCAGAAATCGATAGATTAATACTACAATATTATTTAGAAGAGTGTTTTTCCCTTGGGCCCCTGTTTATTGGCAAAATAGAGGAATAGAGTTTGCTCAGAAAATGAGTTTTTAAGCTAAAAGACATTGATTGCCATGGTCTGTTTCAATGATGAACAGGAAGTTTTTTCAAAGAGATTAAATAAGAGAAAACCAGCTTTCGCTTTATTTTCTCATGTTTCCAATCCCTGGCATTTGACATGGAACACGCCTGTAGCCAGGTTGATAATTCTTTTGGGAAACATGCCACTCTACTTAAGATTTCAGATGATTATGTCAATATTGACGTGTCAAAGAAATGAACTGTGCACCTCTCTGATAAAAGATATCTGGGGAAAGGATTAGCAAAGGACAAGTCAGTCAGAGCAATAAACATTCCTTTCATTAATAACATTGAAGAGATTCCTAAGGACATTTTATTCTTGAAGTTCTCCCAGAAAATGTTTATTGCTGCTGGAGACAAATGGTAAGACTGACCTCTGGACATCTTTGGAAGCATTGTGTGAACTATGCATGGGGTACCGTGTTGCAGCCTGGAACCAGGACCCAGGAGGCTCAGGCCAGGGATAGATTGGCTCCTTTGGAGTGAATCAGACCCAGCCAGGGAAACTTGGGTCAAGGGGATGAAAATTCCATCAACTGACACTTTGGAGACATTGCGTTTCTTTTCCTTTGGTGACTGCCAGTGTGATAACTTGCAGGAGTGGAAATGATCTGTGTGTAAGTGGAGAGAGAGGGAGTGCCAGGGACAGAGAGCCTGGACAGAGACCTGGACAGAGACCTGGGGAGGGGAGAGCCTGGTGGGGGCAGGAGGAGGACAAAGAGTTGGAGGAGGAGGCTGCAGCATGGCTTCAGTAGGAACAGGAACAAAGGATCCAGCTCTCTGCCTTCTTCTCTTTCCTCCTTTGTCTGCCTGTACAGAGAGCACTTCCTGGTCTTGGTCTTAGCACAGGAATTATGTTTGTAACCCCATGGAAGTTATTGGAATCCAAGTGAGTTAATTCCAATTTACTGCTTCCAGTGTAACACCTGGTGAGAATAAAGGCACTAAGGTATATTTGTAGTCATGGGGAGCCAAGGGATCCTAAGTCTAGCCATGATGATAGCTATCTGGAGCAAAGGCCTAAACCAAGGCTGAACCTGGGCTTTATTCATTCATGAAGAAAGAGGGGCTTGAGAATGGTGGGAAGTAGATAAGAGCTGTGACCCAGGCAAGGTACAAGGCTTGTGTCCTAGTTACCTTTCTCTTGTTGCAGGGACAAACACCTGACACTCAAAATGAGGGAAGGAAAGGTTTGTTTAGCTCACAGTTACTAGAGGTTTCAAGACACTGGAGGAGAGGCTGGGGCACTGCCGTGTCCAGGATGACCCTCTTTACACCTCTCAGAAAGCATGGGCTAGCCAGTTTAACAGTTCATACCTCTCTGGCCCCACCCCTGAGGCCCCACCCTGATCCTGTGACCCCACCCCTTAAGCCACTTGCTGCTCCTCCGGCCACGTCTGCCCCATAACTTACATGATGCTTTGGAGGGACAACTAGATGCAGACAGTAGCAGCTTGCATTTTCTTCTGAAATATGCAGAGAAAGATATGCAGAAAGAGTAATCTACATGATACACTACGATAGCCTCTAATATTTTAGGGTTGGTGCTTCAGCTCTGATGTGTAATCTTCCCAGCCCCAGGGAGTCAGAGCCTCTATCTCAGGGCTCATCCCAGCTGACAGTGTGGAGCACTGTCTCTTCTTCCTGTCTCAGCGGGGCTCACACTAGGGAGCAGCAGATAGGGAGTTCTAGGGAAACACACCTGCTATCTTTAAGGACTACCACCAGCACCTCAGCTAGACTGATAGGCGTTGCTTTAAACCAACTGAAGGGATAAGGAGAAGTCCTAGCCAGCTCTGTACATGTCAGTACACAGAAATAGGGTCAGGCCCAACCAGAATGGAAAAATCGCTCCTCTTTCAAGGCGTTGCTCAGGTGGTTCTCTACATTGCTTCTCCTCCCTATTCCTCCTGCTAGTATCTTAAGGCCTCAAAAGCATAGAGTGATCAGGTTGTCATAGCTTGTGTCTAGATGTCCCCCGAAGGCCTCTTGTACTCATAGGTGGGGCTTTTCAAAGGTGGCTGGATCTAGGGTGTGTGATGCGGAGATCACATGCTGGGTGTGAGTGTGACCTGCCTTGAGGTCATGCAGTCTGAGTGTAGTATGAAGGTCAGAGAGGGGGATGCCGCCGCCACCTGCTGCTTTGCCGCCTTCGTTCTGCCAGGGACAGTGTCTCCTCTGCGATGCCGTCTGCCATGCTGTCCTACCTTGGCGCAGCCAACTGTAGATGGAAACCTCTACAGTGAACCTTCCTTCCTTTCACTTTGAGTGCCAGAAGTTTTGTCTGAGGAACAAGAAAAGTGACAATGCCAGGGGCTTTTTCGCATCATTCTTTTTCTAATCCTCACATACACAGAAGCAAACTGGGTTTTTTAAATAGAAATATAAGAAGGGCAGGATGAGTTTGGGCAAAACAAATAGAAACTCATGGATCCTAGTGTTTCAAAGGAAAACAGGGAACAATGTTTATGGCTCATTTTTGTGATCATGGCCTAGAAGTGGCTTGGGTAGGGCAAGGGTTGGCACAGATGGTCCAGGGCCACTTGGTTCATGCTGGGAGACCTCATACCTCATTGGTCTATCCCTAACACTGTGATCCTAAGATAGTGGGAAAAGGTGGCTTGTGACCTTCTGAATTTTTAGGTTCACTAAATATCCATGAGGGATTGATCATCCATACACTGATTTTTTTTTTTTTTTCCCAGTTGGTTTTGGTTTGTTTGTTTTGGAGGACAGGGCCTCACTATATAGTGCAGATGGTCTTGAACTGATGGAAAACCTTCTGCCTAAGCCTCCTAAGTGTTGGGAGTACAGGTGTGTGGCACTGTGGCCAGCCTGTACACTGATGTATCCTGGCCTGTGTTTGGTCCCCTGGGCTAGTTTGCCCGGACCTGACTACTCCTCAGCTGGGGGGCAAGCCCTTGCGTTCTTTGATGATGACTCCAGGAAAGTAAGAAACAGGCTCTTCTCCCTTCACCTTAGTCTTAGGAGGCTGAAGCACCCTCCTTAGTCTTGCTTTTCTACTCATTTTTACTCATTTCCTAGTATTTCAGACAAACTGTCCTCAGAATTCCTGCAACACTGAAAGCTAGAAATGTCTTTTCCCATGAACCCTGTACTCCTGAGAGAACTGCCTATGTGGGTCAGAGCTGTGACCTGGCAGGGGGCGCCTCTGCCCCCACTGGGGAACAGGCACTGGAGTGGCCCAACTGTACCTTACATGGCTCTCTGGAGCCCGTGAGGTAGTCTGGGTGCTCAGGAGCAAACAGTGAGCTCTGAGAGCAAGGATTCACATCCCAGCTCCTTCCCTGAGAGCTGAGGGAAGGTCACAGAACCTTCTGTCCTCAGTTGGCTTCATCTGTAAAACAAGAAAACACTATTGCTTCCTATTGTACTGTGGTGAGGGTTGTTTGAGAGCACACTGAAATGCAGGCACACTGCAGCATTGGCGAAGTACGAAACTGTGGATGTTTGTGTTACTGAATAAGTGTGACCTTTTCCTCTAGGATGTGCTCCTCTTATGTAGCACCCAACTATTATAAATCCTTGGTGCTGTCCTGCTGTGGGGTTGTGGGGGGAGGAGAGGATGCTCTGTGTCCGGCAGGCAAGCACTGCCTGTGGCAAGGGGTTTTTCCTGCACACCTGCTGAAATGGAGACACTTGCTAAATTTCTGTGCCAAAATACCTCCCACTGTTGGCAGTCTGCAGCAGAGGACAGAAAGGTGAGTGTGATGCAGGCGCACTACGCTCTCCTCTCCCAGTCTACAGTGGCATGAAGAGGCTCCTGGGTGTAGGAAGGAAGCCCATGGGCTTCAGCTGCTTCCTCATTGGCAGTCGTGCTTTTCCTTCTGGGAGCCTGGTTTGTCTAGGTGGTCTCTGACGAACTTGTCACCCAGACAGCTCTATGCTGAAGCTACATATACAGTGAGTGCCTCTAGCCTGGTCTGGGTCACCCAGCAAGGAGGCCCAAATGGGGAGTGATGAGGACACAACCGTTAGGGGGAAATGTAGTGCTAAGAATAGCTGTGACAAACGGTGATAAGGGCCCAGATGGTCAGTTGGGGACAGGCATGGCGGAGGTGGCAGGGAAAGAGGGCAGTGATAAGATAGGCATTGCGACACAGGAATGCACAGCCAGGGCTCTGGAGCCGCTCAGAGCTGGTGGTGGGTGAGGGGCTGCTGGAACCCTCCTGGCTGTGCCCTGTGGGGCTGTGCAGGTAGAAGAAAGGGCCACCTCCCGCTGAGCACTCCACATACTCACAGGCAGCCAGAGAAATGTTATTGTATACTGGCAACTCATTGTCTGTAATTACAGGATGGGAAGCCTGTAAACAGACACATGGAGGGACCATCTCAGGGAAGTGGCAGAGTTTGATCTAAGCCCCGCTGTCTGGCTTCTCTTGCATCCTTTCTGGTATCCCTATCCTGCCTTGCTACGGCTACTCCAGCTTTGTGTCCACTGCTCAGTTGCTGGAGCGCAAGGTGTTTCAGAGGGGGCTGTTTTGGGGCGGGGTTTGCTGAGGGTCCAGGTGCTGGTCATACCCCAGGAACATCGAGCACCTTCTAGGAAGCAGGCTCAGGAACTACCAGGCTGGGTCTGTGCTTTACTGGAAGCCAGGAAGGAGCAGGGGCGGCCTGTTAACCAGGAATGGCAGAGGCTTGTGCTCATTTCAGGTGGTGGCAATCATGAGGAAGGAATCGAGTAATGGCAGCTGGCGGCTGTACTTCCACCTTGCTGTGCTTCTGGTCTTCCGCTTTAAAATCATGATTGGTCTGACACTCACCGAGACTTAGGGTGAACCTTGTGCTTTACATATACTCCTTAATCCTCCAACTCCTCCCCCAGTGTGGTGCAGGTGCAGAGCTATACAGTTAGTAGATCTTGACTCTCTCGGGGTGCAATGGTTACTGTTTATTTCTTCACTGTGAAATCTATGGGGACATTTGCACATGGTGAGGATTGTAGGTTTGGATACAGACTAAGGGGGATGTGCACATCCTGCTCAAGATCCTGGCCTTGTTTACAGCCTCCCCCTTGCCCTGACCAGCCAGTGTGGATGGTGGTCCTTTCCAGGACTGTGAGGTTGAGGCTGGGCAGAGGTTCTGGATACACTTGCCCTCGTCTTGATCCCATGCACAGCAGGCTTCCCTCGAGGTATTTCCTTGCCTTGCCCTTGGGTAGTGAAAGTTCCAGGATGGCATGTTTACAACACTGCTTCATGAGAGCCCAGGAAGCAGCCCCTTTGTAGTCAGCCCTCACTTGGCAGGCGTGGTCAGTCTTGACAGGGGCTTGCAAGGCCTTGGGTTGGATCTTAATATGAAACCAGTTGGTGCTGTGATCAGGATTTAAGGGACTTCAAGTTGTTCCGGAGTTGTGGGCTTAGGCAAGCCCCAGGGGAAGTTGTTGGAGAGTTGAGGGGGTAGTGGTGGGTCTGTGGGGAAGCTCCAGCCCTCTGTGGCTAGGCCAGAATAAGCATGATTATTTCCACAAATCGAGCCATTTTCATGCATATTTCCCCTTGTGTCCTGATCTGTGTAATTATGGAATGCATATGTGTGGGAAGGAGTCTTTGGAAAACTAGTTCCTGTTCTTTGTCAAGAGGCTGAAAAGCTTAGGAAATTGGTTTGTGAAGAAATTCTGTAGTGGAGAGCCTGCAGGATTTCCAGGTGGTGGGGGGAGGCCGTGCTGTCCTGCTGCTTTGTCCTCCAGAGCCCAGCAAAGGTCACGTGGGAGCCACTGTGCCAAAGGCGTAGGTGTGAAAGTGGCAACGAACAGATTTGGGGGGATGCTAGCGAGCGAGCCCAGGGACTTTCCATTCATTGAGCTACCTCTGCAGCCCTCTTATTTATTTAATTTTTATTTGGAGATTGGCTTTCACTAAGTTGCTATGCAGCCCAGGCTGGGCTTACCCTTTTAACCTTCCTGCCTAAGCCTCCCAAGTGCTGGGATTACAGGCATATGCCACCACATCAGGCAAAATAAAAAAAGAATGTTAACTGATGTGGTGCTCCGTGATATGCTCAAATACTGAATCCTTTCAGTGATTTTTTTTTAATGCTCCATGGCAGGCAAAATGAGACAAGGCCCTCTGGTGACAGAGGGCAGAAAGGCAGTCAGGGCTCAGTTCAGATTCCTGTTCAGCTCTAAAATCAGGCAGAGTCTTAAAGATCTGCAGACAGTGATATCCTTCCTGGGAGAAAGGGGCAAGAAGGCCAGGCTTGTGGAGCTGACGTGAAGTAACAGGGGAAGAGCCCTGCAGGTGGCAGGTGGTACGGGCTAGAAAAATGTCACCCTCCTGTGCTGTCTGTGCCTCAGAGCTGGCTGAGGAGGTGGTGGTGTCTGGAGTGGGTCACCTCTCTAGAGGAGAAACCTCACAGGCCTCTGTTCTGGCTTAGGATGCTCATGAGTAATGCCACGTGGCTCTCACACTGCCCTGTCCGGAGTGGACAGTGCCAATGCATTTTGCCTTAAAATAAAAGGGAAGCGGTTGTGTGCTTTCTTCAGTGGGTGATAGGAGAAGATGCAGCTGCTATCTGTGGTACATGGCTCATTCCATATGGCAGAACGTGAGCCCAGGCCGGGTGGATGTTTTTCTGAGTGCCAAGGGCTGGGGACAGCTTTGCCTCCTCCTGCATGCTGCACCCTCTCACCCCAGGGCTTCCTACCCCAGCTCATGACCTGCCTTCCCCCAGCTGGCTTGCGTTGTGCTTTATTATCTGCCCCAGGCTTCAAGGTGGCTGTGTACAGACCACCCTCACTATTTCTCTTGGTCACCTGGAGTCCGGAACAAGGGGCTATCTGTCAGCAACCTTGCCCCTGTGGCCCTTGCGCTTCTTCTGAACATTCTGCTCACTTAGAACAAAAGCAACCGTGCGGTTAACATCGGCACAGTGGGCTGTTCAACATTTCTCAGAGTAAAGACTCCTTTTGTCCAGAGTGCTGACTTTGGACCGTTCCTCTTGAGGTTTTGGTGTAGGGAGACAGCATCGCCAGAGCAAAGATAGCAGAAGAGAACTTCCTTGTGGGAAAATGACCCTGTTAAAGGTGGCTGGTTTTTCTCTGCCTCCTACAACTGCTTTCTGCCTATCCATAGCATAAGTGATATATATATATATATATGTATTTTTTTTTAGGGACATAACTTCCAGAGCACAGTTTCGTTTCCATACCAAGGCCTCTAACATAAACAAGATGATATGAGTAATGATTTTCATAACTTTTGTGGGCAGTAACAAAATACCTGCGAAAGGCTCTGGCCTAGGTGGAGAACCATGGCTGTTTCTAATCATTTTGGTACCCGGGGTTCCTGAAAGTCAGCCAGTTCTGGTTGAGAGGGTAAAATCCTCAAACGATGTTGCTTGAAAAAAAAGAAAGTCTCCAACCAAACTTAAAAAAGAGTGCTAATTGCAAATTCCACATTTTTGTGTTGTGTATTTTGCCATAATCTTAAGACTTCTACATCCTTTCTTATATGAACTTTATGAATTAGTATCTGTCAGTGTTTTCAGCATACATGGCTGAAGGAGATATGTGGGGACGCTTGGGATGGTTGGTGTTGACATCTTGCCAACTGTCTTAAAAACAGTCCCTTGTAAGTTACCATGACATCACCCATCTTTTATGAATGAGAAGAAAACTATCTTGTGCAAGGCCAAGTATTTAGTGTGTCAAGAAGCTAGAATTTATAAACAGCTTTATTGACGTAGTTTGCATGCCACAGAACTCCTTTTAGAGGGTAAAATTTAATAGCTTTTAATATATTCAAAATTGTGTGGCCACTTCCCGTACCTAATTCTAAAATACTTCTATCATCTCTTTAGGAAACCTCGCGCTAATCGGCAGACCTCCTCAATCTTCCTTTCTTCCAGCCCCAGGGAATCCCTGGCTTACTTTCTGCCTACATTAGTCAGCTTTCTATTGTTGCAGTAAAATACCTGAAGAAACCGACTATGGGGAGGAAGGGTTTATTTGGGCTATGGCTTCAGAGATGTTAGTCTGTGATCAACTGGCTGTGTATTCTGGGGCTGTGGTGCGGCAGAAGCTCAAGGCAGGGAGGGTGTCAGGGAGCAGAGGTGCTCGTCTTATGACAGTTGAAGAGGAAAGAGGGGTTCTGGGACCCTGATATCCCTTCAAAGTCTTGTCCTCAAATGACCTAACTTTCTTTTGCACACTTTCAAGTTTTAAAAGTTCACCACCACTTCCTAGTAGTGTGAAAGACTGACACACAACCTTCAGTGTGGGGACCTTTAGACACTTAAGATTCAAGTCTTAACACAGTCTATGCGTTTGTCTGTGCTCGGACGATTCCCATTCACAGAATCATGGAGTCTGCATTCTTTCAAGACTGGCTTCTTTGGCTTAGCATAGTATTTTGAACTCTGTCCACTTTGTAACATATTCTGTTGCCTGCATATCCTGTTTCGTTTATCCATTTAGCTGTAGGTGGATGAAGTGCCATGAAGGGCACTCCAGCTTGCCTGCCCTACGCCTGGTTCATGGCCCTGCAGTACCAGCTGCCTTCTTCAGCACTGGTCACCTGCTCCCTCAGCCCTGAGTAAGGAGCAAGCCTTTCGAGAGTGAGATCTACCAAGTCACACACCTCGGTCTAGGGCTCCGATTTCCCAATTTCTTTTCTGCAGGGATTTTCACTCCCCCATATCACTTCTCAGCATATTCAGAATGTAACAGTGTTCAAGTTACAAAATACCGGTAAGTTCACTGCATTCACACATGGTAAGGAGAGACTGATAACCTCTTACACTGAATAGGAAACTACAAGGAAGCTATGCTAGTGTGGCCCGTGTTCCATCAGTTGGCTGCTGATCCCCACACACTCGTGTCTAGCTTCCTTCTGCCAAATTCTGTTCTGTGGGAATGTGTAAGGATTTAGTAAAGGAAGTGCTCTGACCCAGACACTACTGTTGAGGAGGCTCCTCAGCAACACTTAGGAAATCCTGGAACCCATTCCCACTTGGGGAGGCATAGCTGATCCCAACAGAGATAGTCCAAAAACCCTGCTCTTCCTCTAGGATGTGGCAGTAGCATCCAACTTTTTAAAAGTATCTAGTTCTTTTACTTCAGACTTTATTTACCTGTCAACCCTGAACCATTAAGACACCAATAGTATTCTGTCAATTTTTGAAAGTACCTTAAAGTTAACTGTGTTTTATGCTGTTGTTGATCTTACTGTCAGGATGCTGAGTTTTTTAAGTACAAGGCAAACTACACACTGAGGAAATGCTTAGTCCATGAGTTCCCTGCAGCAGGAGGCAGAGAACCTGATGGTCCAGGGAACCAGAGGAGGCCAGAAGTGGGAAGGGAATTTTCACAGCAGCATTATTCAGAAGAGGCAAAAGGTGGAACAACCCAAATGCCCATTAACTTATGAATGGAATGTATGTGCACAGTGGAATATTGGTCAGCCACAAAAAGTACTCAGCAAGGGTGGTACTACATTGAAAACATTGTATCAAGTGAAAGAAGCCAAGTATAAAGGCCACATTTATCTAATTCTCTCTATATCTATATCTATCTATCTATCTATCTAATAGGCAAATACAAGGACAGAAAGTAGATTTATGGTTGCTGGGGGTGCGTGGAGAGACTGTAAATGGGTAGGGTTTGTTTCTAGGGGGGTAGGCGTGTTTATAATTAATGGTGGTGGACGCCCAACATTGCGAATGTACTAAGAACTGGGTGACTGCACCATTTTAAGGAATGGATTATATGTGAAGAAATATCAAGTCAACATCAAGAAAGACAAGGAGAGCAGAAGGGCTTAAAATTTTGTTTTTAATTAAAAAAAAAATTATTTAAGCTTCAGGTGTTTTGGCCTGCAGGACGGGGTGAGTAATGGTGCCTTTCACAGCAGTGTTTCCCAGCCTGCCTCCCTGCAGAGCTTGGGTGGCCCCTGTGTCTGCTCAGCCCAGATAGAGCACAAATGCATGGCCTTCAGAGCTCGATGACGCTGCTGAGGGCGGGCCATAGGCAGGTGCGGTGGTGTCTGGCAGGCCTGGGGCTTGGGGCAGCTGGCGCCCTCCACCTCTCAGGGATCTCCACAGAGACTACAGCTTAGGGATTCCGAGGGCTGTGGCTTTCTTACACAGGCAGGCTTGGTAGCCCACAGAGAAGCTGAAGAAGAAAACACCAAAGAATCGATAATTTGAATGTGAAGATCCAGCCTTCAAACAAAGAACAAGAAAGCAATTTCTGAGAAACTAAGAATCTATTCATTTTACAAATTGGGGTGTGATATATATACATAAATATACACACACACACACACGTCTGTTGAGGTGATATTGTAGATTTATTTCATGTGTAGACATATAATTGTTATTATTTCACAAGTTGCAGCATTTTCTCATAGTAAAATACCTTATTTTATAATTAGAAAATGAATATACATTAAAAAGTAATAGCCTAAAAACTATAAATTAAAAAATATATTCTGTTGCCAGAATATATCATTTAATGGCTATGCTGGGAAAAATGGGGCCCAAAGGCTCACCAAGAGAATTTATTTAAAATAAATTTTCACTGACATAGCGACTTCCAGTTCGTGCATCCATTCCGTCACCCACTTGTCAACTGGTCCGTCTTCTATTAAAGTCCTGATGTGTTTTGGTGCTGAGTCCTAGGGGTGCTAAAGGGCCCTGGCTGCGCGAGACACCTGGCTTTCCAAGGGTGTGCAGTTTTGTGGACTTTAACAGCCTGTTTCCACAGGGCCCTGCTGGCAAGGAATGCCTCACAGGCTGCCAGGGACCTTGAGGCCACATCTCCTAGGCACGTGACAGGTGATGCTTTGAGGTCTGCAGGAAGGAATCCCTGCCTCCAGCTACCAATGTCCCTGTCAGCTATGGGCATTGGGATTATAGGATGCCTGCTAGGGCTAGCTTGTCTTGGTCCTGGCCAGCCCCCAGCAGTAGACAGGTAGGCAGCAGTGTGAAGTGAACTGGGAAACCATGGCAGGGTGCCCCAAGTGGATCCCTTTCCCACATTCCTGAGATCTGTTCATGCAAGTTCCCTGTCTTTGGCTGCCCATACCTGGGAACGGGGTGCGGAATTCGTAGTGCTTATTACGTGTAAGTCAGCTCTTAATGATTATGAGCCATTCAATCCTTTTGATCAAACAAAGGCAGCAATTTCACATCAGCTAGCTTCTTGTAAGCAAGTTCTGGGGAAAATTAGGAATTGGGAAGCAAATTGAATTATACATCAAAGGAAAACAATTCCTTGACCTTTCTTCCTTCCTAGATCTGCTGTTCCTTAGCATAAGAATCCAGGTTGGACATAGTCACTGCAGTATGGAGGATGGCTGAAGCACTTTCTCTACCAAGCAATGTTCCCAGTTTATGGACAAAACACAGGCTAAGGGTATTGTCAAAAGAGTACACGCTGTGAGTTGGTGAAGAAATGCAAGCGTCATCTGGTGTCACAATTAAAGGGGAAATTACGTGAGACAACCTGGTGTGCTTTGAGATTGCAAAGGGGAGAAAGAGCAGCCCTGATGGGATTTGCCTGGTAAGGACAGACTGCTGGGAGATCTTGGGGTGGCTGGAGATTGAGAGATAAAGAGGAAGCTGTGGGACTCTGTGAAAGGGAAGAAAGAGGGTGTGGTTTGTGGGAGGTGCTCATTGTGGCAGAGCGGAGAGTCCAGTTAGGCAGGTGGTGTGTGCTGCACTGATGGAAGGACCCTGGCACTGAGCAGAGACATCCTGAGGACTTGAGGAGGCTGGAAGTAGAGCTCGTGATAGTTGTTCAAGCGGGAATAACCCAGTAAATCAGATACTAAAAGGGACCACATTAATGTTCTGTATCAGCCACTTTTCCTCTTAGGGCCACAAGTGACCAAAGGGATCATTGAGCTGAAAATCCTTCATTTAGAGGAGAGAAACTGAGTGAGCTCGGCAGATTTCTTCTGTGACAGGAAAACTGTAAGAAAATGTATATGTATTGCCGATGCAGGAAAACACACACACACACATACTCTCTCTCTCTCTCTCTCTCTCTCTCTCTCTCTCTCTCTCTCTCTCTCTCTCTCTCTCTCTCTCTCTCTCTCGGATGTATTAGTGCCAGGTATTATGGGAAACACGAAGTTCAGCTCATAAATCTTTGGTTTCTCCAAGGCACTCACAATCCACTGAGAAGACCCAATTGTGTGGGAAGTTGGCAGTACTTTGAGAGGTGCTGAACTTACATGGGCCATAGTTCTTGCTCAGGAGGTGAGAGTACAGTCTGTAGCATCCTGGGACCGTGATGGGCCAGGAAGACAACCATGGGGTGCCAGAACTTGAAGCACCAGAGAGAAGCTAAGGCCCAATGCACTCATCCATAGGGCCTCTGGGCAGGATTTGACAGATGTGAAGAGTAGAGAGCGTTGGGAGACCCCTGAAGAAGGCTTAGGAGACTCCAAGGCCTGTTCAGGTGGGAAGGAATGTGCAGGGAAGGTGGAGGTATCGGGGCACATGGCTGTGCAGGATGAGCAGGAGTGGGCTGCCTGTAATGCTACTTTCCCTAACCCACCTGCCCCCAGTAACGTTGGCAACGTATCTTGGCCTTGCCATTGTTACCTCATTGTTTGATACATGTGGAATCCTTAAGAGCTTTTCCTCTTTCCTTCTGTTCACTCAGCATTTATTTGTCAAGTAGCTTGGATCTTTCCAAATGGTTCTCCATGGTGAACTCAGCCAGAGGGATCTTTGTAAAATATAGACTGTATCATATTGGATCTCATTCCTCTGCTTACAGTGCTTGGTAGCTTTCTGTTTCGTGGCGATTCTTAGCACCATCCACTAGCCCTGTTGAGTTACTTCTCATAACCTCCCACTCTTAACTCCTTCTAAGCCCCCACCCTTCCATTCCTTTATTCATTCAAACTAGTGAATGATACTTTGATATTCTGGTTTTGTAGACTAACATTGAGTCCTTATTTTATCCTTGTCCTCCCCAAACTGAAATACTATACCGATGAGAGGATTCTAAATATAGCTTATACGATGTGTATAAAGGCCAGACATAATGGACTTTTATCAGGTCAGGTAGTTGGGAGGGAATGTCTATAAACAGAGGAATAGATGCACAAAAGTATAAAATGTCCTGGTACTTCTCATTTAGTTTTTCCTTCCTGGTAGGCTTGTGCTAATGCTCCCATCCACTCCTAAGCTAAAGATTGCTTCTCCTCACTAACCACTTCCCTCACAGCTCTTTCCCAGCAAGGGGCTGAATCAGCAACAAATGAACCATTCTTGCACATGGAATATTGAGAATTAGCTAGCCACTAGTAAAACAATCACATCCAACCAAACTGCTGGAATATCAGACAGTGATGACAAATCAATTCTATGGAGTGAGTTTAGGCAAATGGCCTTTCTCCCAGTTGGCTTGCTTCTATGCAATGACCGCTTGAAAGACCAGCAGAGAACAGTTAATCCTTGAGCTTCAGCTAGACTGAAGCCTAGTGGCCATATGCCTCCCACCCCTCCGCACTGCTGTGGGTGCCGTCCTCTTTCCCACTCCACACCTCATGCTGCGTACTCCTTCTCCTTTGTGTGTCCTAGCATCTGTTTGCCAGACACATTAGAACCTTGGACAGAACTTGATTTAGTTCTATAAAGAAATACTTTCTCAATGACAAGGGAGATGGCCATTGTTCCATGCCTATCAAGGGTTCTTATAGTGAAAGTTTGGAGGTAGCTAAAATATTCACATAAATGAAAGAATTATATCTTCATTTCTATCTCTGGGATGTACAGTATAAGCCCTTGCCTGTGGTTTCCAGGGGATTATCATTATTGTGATACCTATTGATATCATTATCATTAGGTATTCAAACACATTTTCTGCTTTCTGGTAACTTTTAACTTTATTCTGGAAGTTTGCAGTTTAAGATTTAATGAAAGAAGGACAGTGACTTTAGTCATCTTATGAACCATTTTGTGCAAAACAGATTGTAGAAGGCAAATAGCATTTGGTCCTAATTTATGTCATCATAGCAACCTGATTCAGTACAACAGATTAACCTTAGTATTAATGAATAGCGTGCACTGCATATACATGAGCAGATATTAGCAATTATTTCAATCAAGGTTCACTGCCACACCAAGACTTGCTTCTACATATTCATTCTGCTTTTGTTTCCAAATAAGGATGTAGCAGTTTTTCTCTCTGACCTTGGGCCCTTCCCTCCTCATGGTATTAAGGGAAAGCATTCCTACTTCTCTAGAAACTCCAGGCATTTCCAACCCAAATTGTCTTACTCTGGCTGTGGGCCAGGTCTGAGGCACTGGGAGTCTTTTTGCATTTGAAGAGCCTAACTTCTTTAAAACTTCTAAGGCATTTTCCAGCTGGTGTTGGAAATGAACCTTAATTTTCCTTCCTCTGAAGGAAAAAAGGCAACAGAACCCAAGGAAGAAGGGGAGTGGTAGAAAGTCATTGTTGCTTTGTGTGTGTGTTCTTTGCATCTTTATTTATTATTTTTTTTTCAGTAAATTGCCTCAGGAATTTCTGCAGTCAGCTATAATCTACTCTTGAAAGGCCTCCTTTTGGACTGAGCTCTTTAAGCGAGCCAAAACCTTGCCCTAGGACTGCAGGGTTTGGGAGAAGACAATGGAAAGAAAGGGAGTATTAACATGTGGCTCTTCTGGTGAGATTGGGGAATTTCCTAAGGTGTGCTCAAGAGGCTAAAATGGCAGAGAGCTTTGCTTTTTTTTTTTTTTTTTTTTTGCTGGGAAGCCTTCCGCACACTGTTTTTCCCTCTTCTTTTTTCACCCTCTCCCCACCCAGCTGGATGCAACAAAGATCCTTTTCACGGGTCTCTGGAAATGGGCATTGTGGTTCCACTGGTACCATGGACAGATACCAAGTGCACATTTTCAGATCTTGCTATTTTGTAATGGTGTCTCACTACTACATTAGTATCAGGGGCAAATGCTAAAATTTGACTTTATGACCATCTCCTATGTCAATTAAATATGAAAATTAATGTTGGAAATAGGTTAAGCACAATTTTTATACACACAAAGAAAAGTAATTTAATCTGATGCCTGAGTTTTTAAAAGGCATTTCTTTGGCTCCTACCCCATAAAAAAACGGTCCTTATACTACCAAATCAGAGGCAGAATGATTGTGAGCCTGTGTTAATTAATTGGAAATGAGAACAAATTAATTCATGTTTCCTTAATTCTAAAAATGATACAAAAGGAGCTTGTTTCTATTTTGTGCCAGGACATGGGTTGGAGTTTTAAGGAATTAGACAGAGGTAGGTATTTCTAACACTTTATCTGTCTTAGAGATCCTAAAAGTTGTTCTCAGCTGTCAGAAATTATAAATAAAGAAGAGGGTGGGGAAGTACAGTTCAAACTAAGAGGAAGAGGAAAGGAAGGAGGAGGCTACTTATTTCCTTCATTCCACAAAAGTTAATTTGTACCTGTATTATGTCAGTGTCAATCACTGTTTAAGGTCCTGGAGACATAGCCATGCAGAAAACGAACAAAAGCCCCTTCTCTAGTGGAGCTCACATTTCAGTCGGGGAAATCAGATGGCAAATAAGAGAAATAGTAAAATAAATAGTGTGAGACTGAGAAATACTATGAGAAGAAAATCAGACAACTGATCCTAAAGAGATTGTGTATCTGAGTGTTCAAGGCTTTAAATAGAATAGCCAGAACAGGAAGTGTCTTAGCAGGGAACTGAAAACATGAGGCCTATAGCAACCAGAAGCAAGGTGAGCACGTGAGACTAGGACCTGAATGAAGTTGGTGAGCTAGAGCAGGGGTGCAGTGGGGTAGTGGCAAGGAAAGGACAACTGTGGGTTCTTGAACCCAGGAACAAGTAGTAGGGCAGTGGGACTGGTGAAGAATCTGCTGGATAACCCTGGAAGGTTTGGGGTTGAGAGGTGAGAAGATTCTGCCCTGAGCATCTGATACAGACTCTGTGATCCCCTTGCTATGATGGCTAAATCAGAGTCACCTAAGACTTTCAATTTGCCTTACTTTGTACTTTATGTAATTGTGTTTCCAGTTGTTTGCTAACTCCCAGAGAGCAGACCTATTTATCTTTCACATCTCAGGGATCCCAATAAATGTTTGTTGGCTTTGATGAAATTGACTCTATTCCAAGATCAGCACTTAAGACACATGGGATGTTGTAGAATACCTACAGGTTCACAACGCGTGACTCACCTGTGGGGAAAATGATAGCCAACGGCCACAATGAAATCCTCTCTGAACCAACTGGACCCACTAGTGCCTAGAAATGGATATGTGGGCTCACACACCAGGAAGAAGGATGAGGCTGTATGTCCAGTGCAGCCCCAAGGCTTCCTCTCCGACCTCCAGAGCAGCCAGGAGGACTGTTATTTGTTAGAAGGATGTTGGGTTTTGCCAAATGGTCTGAGTTCTGGTGTGTGAAGGCCAGTCACTCCAGAGATGCCATGTTGCAGCATCATCTGAAAGTGACTCAGGACTTGTGGTCTATCTTGAGCTCAGGACAAGCCAATAGAGCAATGGGTTGGTGAAGAATCTGGTGGACACCCATAGGTAAATGACAAAACTCCCAAGCACAATTGGCTTAGCCAAATGCTCCAGGAAGTGCAGGCAACCAATGCTTTTGACTAAGGAGGATGAAAGAAGAGATACCAAATTGAATCTATTCTTTATATTTTCTCACCCATGTGTAAGTATCAAAGGATCTCATTTTCCACTAGCTTTGTGTTTTATTCTTGGGCAAAAAAAGTCATAGCAAATGCTAGTAAAATACATTACTGTTTTCACATCAGCAGGGATGGTCTTACTCCCACCTTTCAATTGAAGAGTTGGCTCTGAGATTGAGGTTGAAGGCTGGAGATGCCTGCACACATCTTTCTGGCCAGTGATGTATCTTGAAACTATACACGGTACTACTGAATGAGTATTTTTCATCTCCAATACTAGATAATAAGCCTTGGAGGAGGTATGAACATGATTAGAAGGACTGTGCTAGCCACACTGGTGTGGACTTTCTGTCCTTCTGATTGGCCACACCAGTGGGCATGCCTCTTTCAAAATGCTGTAGGTGTTCAAGTGTCCCAAGGCTGGTGGTTCTCAAGTGTTGTTCTCAGATACCTGCCAGCCACCTGTGTGTTTGGTAGAAATGCAGAATATCGGACCATGCACAGATCTGTCCGATCCAAATTTGCACTTGACAAGCTCCCTCAGGGATTATTAGGCACATTCAAGTGTGAGAAGAATGAAAGAAGCACACCTGTAAGCTGTTGCACATGTGACCGTACCAGCTGTGGACCAGGCTTAGTAGCAAAGTCCTTCACAGACACAACCTGTACTACACTTGTTTTTACTGATTCTTGAAGCCCTACTCTGTTCAATTGCCTGATTCCTTCAGTGTGTGTCACAGAAAATGCATAACTTCTTGATGATCTGCTTAGAAATTGTGGGAAGGATGCACCTCCTGTGTCCTAACTTGCCAGGAAGGATTTACTCTTTCAATTCTTATTATACTCACAGATCCTTAAAGTGTTTCCTTGACTTATGGCTGGCTCTGCTGACATATCTTCTAGCTGTAGTTATTCACTGGTAAGAGAAGACTCAAAATCTACTCATCTTAGCTCTGAGTGAGAACATGAAACATGGAACTCTTTATAATTTCCAGACTAAGAAGAATAAAATAAAACTCTGCTCTCTTGCAAAGGAGAGCAATGATTTGTGTGCCTGGTTTTGTCCTAAGGGCACCTTTATGAGCAGTGAGTGTCTGAGGGAGCCTCTAAGAGTGGTATAATGATGGGTGTGCACGTCTCTTTCTGGGACCATGTAGAGACAGGAAAACACTGCAGCCTCCCAGAGGGTGTGGTGAACACCTGCTGGCGGACCACAGAGATTACTGGGGACCTTTTCCATGTTTGTGGCTCTGGTCTGTGTGGAGGAAGGGAAAAGAGAAGGGGAACACTGGGGGAGGGGCTGTACAAAGCACTGTCCCTGTAGCTCCTACTCCTGGTCTGTAGCAGCCAGTGCCACCCACCCTTCCAGGTTTGCATTTAACTGTTCATATGGAGGATGTGGAGAGGGCAGCACTCTACTCCATTATTATTTGCTTGCATTTTTCCTTCCCATGATCCTTCTGCCCTTCAAAGAAATGCAGACTGCTGTTGGGCGTTTGGGTGGGTGGGGGTAGGTCAACATAGGCCAAGAAGAACTTCATCTCTTGAAGATAGATGTTAATCCCTCATTTACACCTGTGTTACTTTGGCTTTTGTCATGTTCTAGTCAGAAATGGACTCATTTTCCAGCCTGAAATAAGGCAACTGGTGATGAGCCTATGTCAGTCACAGTGATTTGGGGACTAGGCTGTGGTGTTAGGGTAGTAGGTCTTTGTGATTTTCTCCTGTCTGTAGCTGTGGTCATAACTTTTTCTTCCAAAGGCTCAATTGGCTCAGGTTCCTGGATGAATTGATGAAGCTACTGAGAAAGTGTGGGGGAGCTCATAAGGTACAGAACCTCCGGGTGATCTCAGCTGCCTTCAGCCTTGTTCTCTAGAATTCCTTAAAAATCTAAGGCCTATGCAGTGGCTTCTCCTTTGGTTGGACATGCTAAAACAAGCAAACCCTTGTATGGGCTAACTTTCCTGGGGCACAGAACCTGGAGGGAAAAGAAGGTCAGAATCTGGAGGGCCTTAGATGTTGGCTGAGGGACAATGTCAATTGGTGTCTCTATGGACAGACACTAGCCACATTTGGTCAATGTGAAACATAGCACAGAACCCGGCAACATTGGGTGGTTGGATAAACACCAGAAAATATCACTCAGATGACTTACCATGAGCATGACTATCCTAGGAACCAGCCTGTGGGTAATCCAGAGAACAGGAGCAGCACTGCCCATCACGGGGCTACATGAGCTCTCCACACATGCTCACACAGTCTCCTTCCTTGGTGTGTGCTTCATTTTTTCCCTAATCTGTAAATCTGCACCTGCCTTCAGGCTCCTAAGGAGCTACTCATTTTCCTAGCATTCGCCCAGGGTCTTCTGCTCCCAGAAGCCTCCCTGCCTCCCCTCCCCCAGCTGACTAAGGTCCTTCTCTGCATCATCACTTACGTTCAACTGCACATATCTATGTGAGGGTCTCTTGTTCAGTGCCAAGTTCCTCGCCACCACCACATTGTGTCCATCATTGTGTAACCAGCACCTTGCAGTGAGTAAAACAACTTTCCTTTCCTCCTACCAGACTTGTTTTGGTTACTTTTCTCTTGTTGCTGAGACAGAAATACCTGATGCCAAAAATTAAGGAAGGAAAGGTTATTTAGCTCACAGTTTATGGTATTCATACTTGGCTGGCTCCAAGGCAGGGTGGCACATGCCTTGGCAGGTGAAAACAGCAACAGCAACAAGAGCAGAAGGGAGGATCAGCAGGGGGCAAGTCCCTTTCCTTGCTTATACTCTATGCAGAGTATCAATCAAAACTGTAGAAGCCTGCCTATGACTACACGAGGCTTTGGGGGGACATTTAGACACAAACCATGACAAGACTATTGTCCCTGCTCTGATGGCAGCCCTGGTATCCCCTGGATACCAGCTTTTGTTTTTGCTTCTGGAGAGAGTTTTGTTATATAGCACAGGCTGGCCTCAATTCACTGTGTAGTCCATGCTGGTCTTAAACTCACCATCCCCCTACCTCGGCTTCCCAAGTGCTATGATTGGAGGTGTGTGCCACCTTACCTGCCGTAAGTAGTAGGGTTTTTCTTTTTATTGTTACTTATTCTGATAGTTTAATTTGCCTCTGTCTTTGCCCGTAGCTGTGGCTCTATGCTTGCAGTTCAACCTCTGGGGCACCAACTCATGGTATCTGTGCTTCTGGGTGCTTTCATTGTCAGTCGTAATTTGTACATTGTATCTACAGGATGTTTTAAAGAGATTTCTTTGTAAGTTTCCATAACAACTTATTATGGCTGGTGTTATCTAGAGCAGAAACAGTTACTTATGGTAAATGAATCTGTTAAGAGTTAGAACTCAAACTGAATTATACAGTCTCTAGGATCAACCTTCTTTTTCTTAGTTAATTTTATTGAAGAATTTAAATGCAATAAGATATGCACATCTTAAAAGTACTACTTGACTTTTGATGGCTGAATGCACTGTCACAAGCAAGACAAAAAACATTTCCCTCCAAATTCCATCATGCATCTTCCCCATAATCCCCCTGGCCTCCAGTCTAGGCAAGCATTGATCTGTTTTCTGTCCTTAGATATCAGACTTGTCTTTTCTAAAACTTCATATAAATGGAACGATGGAGCCTTTAGTCTTTTGTGTCTGGTTTCTTTCACTTAGCATGTTTAAATTCATCCATGATATTGCATGATGTGTCAGCAGTATGTTTATACATGAGTAATGCCCCCTTGTTTGAATCTACCAGGTTGTTTACCTTTTCACCATCCAATGGATATTTGGGCTGATTCTAGGAGTACTTTCCCATTAAGAATAAGGACACTATGAATTTTGGCAAGGCATTATTTCTGTCAATTTTGATTTTCCTAATAGAAAGCCCCTGAGGTGAATTGCTGAATTCTGGGGCAGGTGTTTCTTCCTGTTTATAAGAAATGAACTGCTTTTTCGAGTGGTTGCACCATCTCATGTCTGTCTAGCAGGAGATTCAGTCCCACTTGCTTCAGGTTCTAAATAACCTGTAACAGGCAGTCTTTTGTTTGTTTGTCTTACTTCTGTTTTTGTTTCTTGAGAGAGTTTTGTTACATAACACAGGTTGGCCTCAATTCACTGTGTAGTTCAGACTGGTCTTAACCTCAGAATGAAAAAAGAAAAAAAGAGAATAGAAAGTAAAATGGAAACAAAGCTTTTTTAAAAAAGGAGGGGAAAGCGGTTGAAGGGAGGGGAGAAGTAAAAAAGAGAGAATCCAGGTATGTAATGTTCAAGGGCCAGCCAAATAGCTCAGTGGATTAAAGCACCTATAAGCAGGTGCAGGTACCAGGGATTCCATCTCCAGGCCTGCCATGCTGGTCCCACCCCGGGGCATGCTGAGATAGCAGCTGAGACTGGGCGTGGTAGCTCATGCCTGTAATCCCAGCTGTTGGGAGGCTGTAAACAGGTGGATCAGTACAAGCCCAGTCTAGTAGTGAGACCCTGAACACCCTGGAGGCCCTTCCCTAAAATGCAAAAAAAAAAAAAAAAAAACTAAAAAAATATATAATGTTCAGGTACAGTCTGTATGATGAATATTATCATTGTACATATCTAAAATGTATCAATAAAGTCCGGGTGTGGTGGCGCGTGCCTGTAATCCCAGCACTAGGGAGGCAGAAAGCAGGAGGATCACTATGAATGTGGGCTGCATAGTGAGACCCTGTGTACAAAAAAAAAAAAGAAAAGAAAAGCAAAAAAAAAAATATATATCAATAAATTAATTTACAAAAAAGATTTCTGGAGCTTAGCATGTATAACAGTCCAAAAAATTTGCTGCTCTTAATTATAAAATGCATTGATATGTTCTCTTATTGTGTTTCCTTTCTACACTATTGGCTAGTGAACACATACTTCTTAAGTCCATGGTTTCAACAGTCCAGTTTTTCTCAGGTTCTGTTTTGTTTGCTTTACATGACACTTGCCTTGCATGAATGGTTGAATGGCCACTTCCCCTTTGAAGGACTTTTAAAGGGACAGCCATGGCCCCATGGAGTGGGGCAGGTGGACTCTCAAGTTTGGCCTTCTCTGTTCCCTGACATGATTGATACCAAATTATCCCCTTTGACCCCAGCTAATGATCCTTATCTTCTCTCCAGGGACTAGACATCCACCTCTTTTTTCTCGAAGTGACTAGGGCAGGGAGGGTGAACATTTTCCCTGTCAATAGGGAAAATGACCCCAGGAAAGCGGTTCCTGCATCTGGCACCTCCTGGGGTCTAGCATCTACATTACCGGGCTGTTCTCTTTGTTGATCATCTTTTTTACTAAGCTTGAATTGTGCCCTGTCTTTTTACTCCCCTCTTTGGCATAACATGTGTCCCATAGAAAGTGGCCGGTGATTGTTTGAAAGAAAGAAAGACAGAAAGTCAGAATTACCTATTGAGAGCTAAAATAGACTCTGACTGCCCAGAGTCTTCCAGTCTTCAGGGTTGCTTGTGCCTTCCCTTTGGGCACTCAGAATAGGCACAAACAGATAAAAATTATCCATGGGCTTTCTGTGAGGGATCCCAGGCCAATAGAACCAAGGTCTTACACAGGACACACCCATTGGTCCACCAGTTATATATCCCAAGCCCTACCTCCAGACCAGACACGTCTAGAACCTGGAGGGAAACCAGTATGGACTCAAGTCAGCTCTAGAGTGGAAGCACCACAGACAGGTGCATGAGAAGATGAGAAATGATTTAAGGCGGAAAATGCCATGTCCCAGGCTCAAAGGCACCTATGTGCAGGAGTTGTGAACAGTCCTGCCCTCCTTAAGATCCATGCTCATGACCTCTCATTTCCTGTGGGCTTGCTTTTCAGTATAATTTTTTTTGATAGATGTAATTTGATAGTGGGTAATAACTTTTGTTTTATAGAAAAAAATTAAATGTAGAGTGTAGAGTTTACATAAACCCTCTTTATTGCTGTTTCCCTGTTAGTAATGTCTGCCATGAATGCAGCGTATTTGTCATAATTAATGAACTAATATTCATACAATTAAAGTGCATAGTTTATATTAGTGACCACTTTTAATTTGCATCTCTCGAATGACCAATGCTGTTGAACATTTTTCATATATTTATTTGCCATTTGTATTTCTTTACAAAGTACATATTAATCTCAGATTCCCATTTTTGAAGTGGATGTTTAAATTTGAAAGTCTGATTTTTAAAATTCTTTATATATTCTTGATAGATGTCCTTTATCTGAAGGACAACTGGTTAAAATTTTTCCCTACTCTGTGGATTGTTTTTCACTCTGTTGATAATTTCTTTTGTCATGTAAAAGCTGTTTAATAAAATGAAAGGGGCCGGCCAAATAGCTCAGTGGATTAAAGTGCCTGCAAGCAGGTGCAGGGGCTGGGGGTTCCATCCCCAGTCCTGCCATGCTGGCCCCTCCCCTGGGGCACTCTGATTTAGTAATTGAGACTGAGCATGTGGTGCATGCCTGTAATCCCACTCTTGGGAGGCTGTAAACAGGCGGATCACATGAGCCTGATATAGTAGTGAGACCCTGAACACCCTGTAGACCCTTCCTTAGAATACAAAAAAAAAAAAAAAAAAGAGATCCCAGTTGTTGATTCTTTGTGATATTTACCAAATGATTTAGGTTTTGTTCATGAAGTCTCTTCCTATACCAATGTCTTCAAGATTTCTACCTACTTTTAGTAGAGTTAGTGTTTCTATTTTAATATTTAAATCTTTTATCCATTTTGACCTTAGTGCATAATGATAAATGTGTCTAGTTTTAGTCTTTGACATGTGGAAAGCCAGTTTTTTCCTGCACCATTTTTTTAAAGAGGCTATCATTCTTCAAATGAAAGTATTTGGCTCCTCTGTCAAAGATAGGTCACTGAGTGTGTTTGGATTATTTCTGCATTTTCTAATCTGTTCCACTGTTCCTCAAGTCTGTTTTCTTTTTTTCTTTTTCTTTTTTGTCAGTACTATGCTGATTTTATCATAGTAGCTTTGTAAGATAATTTCAAATTAGGAATTACGATGCATCTGACTTGCCTTTCTTTGTGTTCTATATCCTATGTGCTCAGATTTGCAACATTATATAGAGCAATAGTTTCTGTGCACTAAAAATCTGGTATTTATTGTTTAGTCATCTTTACCCTCTTCCCTGGTACTTAGGCAGTCACAGATCTTTTTACTCTTTCTATAGTCCTGCCACTTCAAAATGTCATATAACTGGCTATATCTACATGGTATGTCACCTTTTTCAGGCTGGCATCTTTCATTTAGCAACATGCATTTAAGTTTCCTTCACACCTTTTGGTGGCTACTCAAAAATAGCTCATTGCTTTATTGTGTGACTGTAGGGAAGTTTGTTTATCCATTTGCATAGTGAATACTAACTTGGATGCTTTGAAGTTGGTAATTAGGAATATAATAGATTTGTCATGTTTCCTTCTTTGGTTATGTTGCTAAAGTGATGTGCTGCTGCTTTTTAAGAGGACGCTGGAGCCATTCACAGAAGGCAGACTTCCAGCTACTTTTAGATTTGCCTAACCTATAAAACTTTGATGAGGTCAGATGATAGGGCATTAGGAATTTGGATACCATGTGATCTTCATGTGTTTTTTTGAGCCCTCATTACCAGTTTAGTCATTTAATTATTTATTTACCAGCGTATTAGGTTCTTGGGTTATAGGGTAAATTATTCATGGGTTCTGACGTCAAGGACATCATGGTTTATTTTTGAAGGTAGAATTTCAAAGGAATCTTTAAAGGATGGGAATATTTCTACAAGGATCAACTACATGAAAAGTATGTAACAATTCCTGACTTGTAGGGTTAAAAATAAAAAACCCAGCGTCATCCACACATATTCTAGCCCTGGATACCAAATGAATAGCAGGAATACACCGAGAAAACTTAAGAGGATGGGCTGTATTGCTGTGAGAGCTGCTCACCTGGCCTGTAGGACAGAGAGGGAGGAGACAGGGAAACTCTGTTACACGCCATCACATGAGTGAGATCATTCAGCTGAGATAGAAGAGGGTCCCTCGTAGGACAGCAGCCTATAATCCTCCAGTGTCCACTCTAAAGCTCTCTTAACTGGTTTTCTACTTCTTTCCCTTCCCTTTCCAAGTTGCCTCAGCCAGCCATGCAGGCAATGAACCACATAAAACTCTGGCTTACTTGAGTCTTTTCCCACTGATGTTCTTCTCTCTGGAGCCCTCTGTAACTGCCTATGAGTCAGAAAGCTGAAACCCACAGCATGGCCCTGTGAGACTTCCCTGTGTCCCTGTGTCTCTCCCTCGGAGTCCAGGTGATCTCACCTCAGCACTTTTTTTTTTTTTTTTAAGTACAGGGAATCAAACTCATGTGATTGCCAGGCAGGTGGTGTGCTGCTGAGTTATATCCATGGCTTCTGCACATTTGTGTCAGCTGTTCCCTTGCCTCTGTGAACTCAGGGCTTTGTTTTCAGACCTGGCTGTATTCCTGCTGTGTTCTCTTCCTTGGCTTCCCTAGGCACTCACTGGGTGGATTTCATGCAGGAACTCCTCATCTCCACTTCCCAGCCCCATGTTCGTGGGCTGGGTCACTCCTTCCTCTGAGGCTTCTGAATGTTGCTAGCTCTTCCTCAGATGGCAGTGTTATGATCTGGGGTCATATCTGCCCCTGTCAGTAGACCATTGGCTCATCTGATGGCTGAGACTCTTTTCCTGGACAATTATAACCCTAGTGCTCAGCATAGCACCTGCTGAGTATATCATCAATAAGGGATATTTTGTAATCTTAGTTTTTTTTTTTTTTTTTTTTTTTTTTGGTGCTAGCAATCAAACCCAGGGCTTAACACATGTTAGACGAGTACTTTTCACTGAACCACACCCCTCATAAGAAAAAGATTAGTATAAGGATTATGTTACTAATGAGTATTTAGAATGTGACTATAACCCAAGAGAATTTAAATGGTGTCTTCTTAAGCAGTTGTCCATTGTGTAAGGCATCATGACCTTGGCATTGCTCCTTTGAGCTCTTCAGCCCAGGCTGATGGGTGGCTGCTTAGCTCACAGGAGGGCACCTACCTCTGTTAGTCAGTGCCATCACCTTAGTCAGAAGGGATGAGTCTGACTTCCCAAGGGCGCTAGCTTTGTATGTCTGTGTTTTCCCTCTGAATTGGCACAGTGGCATAGCTGCCTTGGTCACGATTTGAAGAAGTTTCAGGGTATACCTTATTTTTATTGTACAAAGATTGTGGCTATTTCTATGTATTCATGAAGGTCCCTTATGCTTCGCTATGTCTGCCAGCCTCCAGTTTCAGGCCTGGGTGCAGCACGTTTCTTCATGTGCAGAATTAAGTTTCTTCATGTGCAGAATGAAGTTTCTTCATGTGTGAAATGAAATTCTTAGGTTCAATCAAGAATTCTTAGCTGTGCTCTCCTTGAAGCCTATAAGAAATTTCCAGCACCCATCCCTTCTGAAATTATATTCCTATTTTGTGTATCTGAGTACTTAGTTTTTTACATGCATGTGATGTTTAAATGAATGTATGACTCTAGAAAGCATAAAAAGCACTGGAAAAAATGATTTTTAGAGACAAACCAAGTAATTTTGCTGAAAAATAAAGTTTCCACTTTGCTACTCTTTTCTTTAAAATACTAGTGTGTACTAATGAAGCAAGGGTTGCAGGTTGAAAATAGGCTGTACCTACTTCCTGGCATCTTCGAATGAGATGCCACATTTGAATTGAGAAGACTGAGGGTGGAATTCTTTGGACTCAGAATCATATGGGAACTTGTGCTAAGTGCTTTCTGTTTAGGAACAGCACCAAGCTTGCTCACTAAGTTTTCTGCAGGCTGACTTTGGTATTTGCACGTTTCATGGGGTAGATTTTCCACATTGTTCTCTGCCTGGTGTTGGATGAACAATGGCTGGAGGCGAGGAGCTCATTTCTTATGACTATTTACCCAAAATTGTGATGGTTGTGGTCTCTGTAGCTGAGGAAGACAGAGTTCTACATGTGCACATGGGCCTCTTGGTCTGTAAATAAGCCCTCAAACAATAGTGAATTTCATAGCAGCCCAAGGGAAGAAGGAAGATCACCGTCTCTCATGAGTGCAGGAGACTCCAAGACTTTGGTTCAAATTTTTTCTGGCCCACACTGGTCCTATGCTGGACTCTTGCTGAGAAAAGCTGTGCTCAGATTACTATATTTTTTAATCTTATTTATTTATTTTTTTAATGTATAAGTTATTTAATTAGATTCTTAGTAAGAAATTTAGAACACTAATTTATGAGGATAAATTCCATTTGTCAGAGCAAAAACATATCACAGGTAGCCCCAGAGCTGAGGAGCAGCTTTGATTTTTGCTAAAATCTGTGATACCACTGCTTTTTGATCTACTTTGTGCTGCTCTGAAATCTAGTATCTCTGTTTCTTGGTGTTGAAGATCTTGCCCTCCTGGTGTCTGGGCTTCTGCAGCTTCCTCTTCCTGAAGTAAGCATCAGTGAGGTGTTAGGGGATTTTCACTTTGCTGATATCAATTTCTGTAGAGGTGGCAATGACAAAGTTTTGGTGTGTTCTTCTTAGAGGAACACAATTAAGGCTAAGAGGCCCAGTCACAAGCAGCAAGCCACTGGCCAACTGCTTCAGGAAGACCACTCTCTCGCCTCTGTGACGCCCAGTGAGGATGATCAAGATGGTGCCAGGAGTGATGCTAGTCCAGCGTTTCATCACATGCGGACTGAAGGGTTTCTTGCTGTGGCTCAAGAGCTTTTGGGGCACATCTTCAATAGTGTAGTATTTAGGCATTTTTCCAAAGCTTAGCCACTTGGGTACCTCCAGTCTTGTCCCTACCGACCGGTTTTGTCATCACGGCAAAAACTATCTTCTTTTTCTTCTCAATCTTTGACTTAGCAACTGTGTACTTTCTCTTATAAAGCCTTTCTGGAATACATAGCAGATTGGGAGTATCTACAAATTCCTCTAGCCAGGACAGAATTTCAGCTTTAATGGGTGCCCCTTCTTGGATGTTTTTGCCTTCACCTTACCTTTTTTTACCAGTACCACTGGCAGCATCCTTCTTGGCTTTGAGTTTCTTCTGTTTAGTGTCTGGCTTTTCAGTTTTTTTCACCCGCCATCTTTTTTTTTTTTTTGTATTTTAGTATAGTATCTACAGGGTCTTGCTATGTAGATCAGACTCAGTGATCCACTTGTGTTCAAGCTCCCAAGAGCCTGGATTACAGGCATGCATCACCACACCCAGTTTCAATCCCAGTCTCATCATGCCCCAGGGGCAGGGCCAGCATGGCAGGCCCAGGGATCAAACCTCTGGCCCCTATGCCTGCTTGCAGGCACTTTAATCCATGGAGCTATTTGGTCAGCCCCTTCACCCACCATCTTGCAAGATATGAAAGAGGAGATTACTGTATTTTAGAGATCTGAAAGCTTGATAATCTAGCAGTATCTTATATGGTCCCATTACTTTCTCAAAGGTGATGTCAGGACCTATCTTCTATATTCTTTCATTGATGTAAATTGGTTCCAATATTCTCTCTTGCTTCTTCAGATTAGTGTTGTGGTCTTACTTTCCCCATGCACTGAATTGCCTTCACTGCAGTCTTGGCTGAATAGTATGCATAGGGCATCTTTGGCTTTTCAGTATTGATCTTTGTGTGCTATGTAGGGAATTTCCAAATGGCAAAGCAGGAATGCTAACCCAAGACTGAGAGTCATTCTTGGATTTGAGTAGACAGGCTGCTTCTAAAGAGTAATTGGAGTTCAACAGAAAACTGATACTGGATTGATATCAAGCATCCTCTTGGGAGCCTGATAGCCTAGGAATTGTTCCTAGGTGAGCCCTTCACACTTGAGTGTATAAGTTAAAGGGGAGACTTTCACAGCTGTGGTAAGTGTGACTTTCTATGTTTTAGCATTTCTATGTTTTAGCATTTTTACCTCTGTTTCTTGTAATAAGAATATAATATACTGATTGTGTTTATGAAAGGAACATAGCTGATTTTTAAAATGGAGGAAAGATGAGGGGGCAATTATAAAGACTTTAACAAGTAAGATTTCAATTACACCTCTTGGTATTCACCAAAGATGCCTGCTAATTGCCCATTACTTACAGGCTAATACTGCACAAATGCTTGTACCCAGGAAGGTTTGATTTGGAAGAATGCATATATTCCTTCATTTCTGCCCTCCCCAGTTTCTCCCCAGCTTCTCCCCAGATCCTCAAAAATGCCCTGGCTCTTCCCTGACCCTCTGAAGCCTCAGCTACCAAGTACTGCTGAGCTCCTATTTGAACACCTTCCACTTGGCAGCCCCGTGATTCAGGGAATGGCAACACTTTAAGGACTTCAGCCTGACCTTTGCCCTACATTTCTGCTTTGAGTTTTGCTGTTAAGCTTTCTTGACATTTCCTTGAAAGTAATACACCTGCCATTCTTGGTTGCTTAGGCATCTTTTCCTTGATACTGTGACTTTGAGCTGAGTAAGAGTGGCAGCAACAAGCCTATCCCCTATAGGGGCCTGGCTAACTTCATTGTCATGTGATTATAACCAAGATAGAGAAAGAGGATAAAAAGAGAAACTCTGGGCCCAGAGGAGAGTTAGAGGTTTGCGTGTAAGGGAAGCCCAGTCATAATTGTTCTGTTGATATATGGTGGGCTCCCAGTCCATTCCTCCATCTGCCCCCCACATGGCATCTTCTTTCTTTGGCATTATCTGATTTTCAGGCAGTGGGAGCATTTGGAATTCCATCCCTTGACACTCAGAGGCCACTAAGACAATCTGCACAGTGTATTGGTGTAGGTGGTGGAGAGGCCCACAAGCTCAGCTCCACTGATTGCAGGCCAAAGCCCTATGCAAAAATGCATCTGCAGATGCACAGCCATGCATGCAGGATTCGCACACAAGACAGTCTGCATAGAAGAGGACTACATGGCAGCATTAAGGAGTGTGGGTGCTACCGGTGTTCCTATGTCAAGGAAGATTTGTACACCCGTGTAACCCAAGACTGAGAGTCATTCTTGGATCTGAGTAGACAGGCTGCTTCTAAAGAGTAATTGGAGTTCAACAGAAAACTGATACTGGATTGATGTCAAGCATCCTCTTGGGAGCCTGATAGCCTAGGAACTGTTCCTAGGTGAGCCCTTCACACTTGAGTGTATAAGTTAAAGGGGAGACTTTCACAGCCGTGGTTAAGTGTGACTTTCTATGTTTTGAAGCCTACATGGGACTCAAATGAAATGCCTATGTTTTTCATGAACTCAGTATGCCACACAGCAAGTGAAGCTCCAGATTATAGTTCCTATGATGGTGTTAGTAATGTTCTAAGAAAGTTAGGTCATGGGCTTTGGGCAGGAGTGTTCCTCCTTTGGCTTTGGCCTAAGTGAAATGACTGCTCTATCCTCTTCCACTAACAGGGATTGTCCTTAGAAGCTAAAATTATGTGTCCTTTGAAAACATCTCTTTCTCCTAGTATATACTAAGCTTTTAAGTGGACTAGTGTCCCTAACATGTGTGGTAAGAATCAATGGAACAAGTCAGGTTGAGTATAGAGGCTTTGCGGTACCAATATGTCTTAAAAATAAAAAGGGCTGGTGAGATAGCTCAGAGGACTAAGTGCCTGCTTAGGCAAGCATAGGGACTGGGGTTTGATCCTTGGCACCACAGGCCACACCACACCCAGCCCTGGGCATGCTGAGCCAACCACTGAGACTGGGTGTGGTAGTGCACTCCTGTAATCCCAGAGCTGGGGAGGCTGAACAGGAGGATCACTAGGAGTCTGAGCTGCATAGTG
Organism: Ctenomys sociabilis; assembly: GCA_004027165.1. Lineage (NCBI taxonomy): Eukaryota > Metazoa > Chordata > Mammalia > Rodentia > Ctenomyidae > Ctenomys > Ctenomys sociabilis. Next base: position 392 of record PVKA01002439.1, on the reverse strand, counting down.
AGACCCTGTACCAAACACATAAAAAAAGAAAAAAAAATTGTCTTAAGCACTATGATTTTATACCATAGTATTGGATATTTGTAGAGAAGAAATGTTTTATGAAATTATTTTTCTAAAGATTAGTATGCTAGAGTAATATTCCTTTAAATGAATACTTGGTTACTTTTTATTTCACCTATAATGGAGATGACAGTAGCATTGCTTTCCTGTGATATAGGGGATGAGGAATGATATTTGTTAAAATACTGATTCATAGACTGAGTGTGATGGTACGTGCCTGTAATCCCAGTGCTTGGGAGGCTGAAAACAGGAGAATCACTGTGAGTCTGATCTATGTTGAGAGACCATGTAGACACTGTAGACCGTGTCCTAAAAATACAAAAAAAAAAAAA
>PVKA01002438.1:114940-125211 GCA_004027165.1 Ctenomys sociabilis | reverse complement strand
AACTCAGGACCTTGTGTTTGCCAGGCAGGCACTTATGCCCCCGGGCTGTCTTCCTGACCTTCTAAGTGCTGTGCTTTTGGAAATGTTCTATGCATGTATTCTGGAGCTCTGTGATTGGCAGATAATGCTCACTTCTCCAGCCTGGTTTCCATGTCCTAATCTCCCAACTCAGCATCAGGAAGAGACACTCCACGCTACGCTTGCAGTGGAAGAGACACTGCATGCTGTGCTTGCAGTGGACATCAGCAGATACTATCATATTGTTTATGAAGCACATACCATTTCAGAACTTAAAAGATATCTCTATTTTTGATGCCACTGAGGCTGGATAAAAGAAATAAAGATAAGTAAAAAGGAGAAAAAAAAATCATAACTAAAGAAATTATACTCTTTAAAAAGACTGCAACTTTAAGAAACTAAAGTGTCCTAGGTTACCCAAGGTTATCCATGTCAGTATTTTCTAGACTTATTTATGTTTCCTTTCTTCTAGGTCCTCACACCCAAGAACTCTTAAAGATACTTTGAATCCATAAATTAGCTTGGTTGATAAAGTAAAGGGCAGAAACCCCATCTTAAAATAAAGGAGCAGATCGAGAGAGTTCAAAGAGTATTTTTAAAGAAATTTTTTTAGATTATCTGTCCAAACATCCCCAAATAAAATCCACCTTAAAATGGGGTGGGGGTTGGGGGGGAGTTCATGCCTCTCACCTGTGAAATTGGCTGTTATCTTTCTGTGGTTGGGCCCTCCTTTTTCCTGCAGATGGAGATCAAAACAAAATGTCCCATAGATTCACAAATTCCACAGATTTGTAGCACCTAATATACATAAATACTCTCAGCACTAAACTGTAGCCGCTTCCTTTTCTTTGAGAGTGTATTTTATATATTTATGTAATAGATCCCTTTATATTTCTTCTTGACATGTCCTGAGAATTGTTTTTCTGTGGTAAAGATCAGTGAAGCTGAAACTTACTCCAAACGTAGGGGGGATTTAGGTTCTGCATCTCTGCCTTGGGATGCTCCTCAGACCCTGCACCTTGACAACACAAACACACCGTCAAATTTGTATTCCTTCATTGGCTCCACACCCCAGTAAGCCAGTTGTGTGTTTGTTGACTTCCCTGCCAACCACTGGATTCTGCACTCAAATTTTCACTTTTTCTCTCCATACATGGGAACATTTTCATGCAAAAGTACTTAGAAGCATTTAATATTGGGGCTTTAACGGGAAACAGTTAGGAATGGTATCCTCAGAGCAGTCTATAGAGCACAATCTCCAGGAAAGCTCATGGAAACAGAGGCTCCTGAACATCTCCTTGCTTCCACTCAGCTGGGTAAGAAGTTCAGAATTTGCTGTTTGTGGGTGCCCTCCAGTGCTCCTTGAGAGCAAAGAAGTCCAAACTTTGAAGCAGTCTCAAGAGAGAGACTGCCATTTTTATCTCATAGTCAGGCCTTCAATGCTTCCTGTGTTTCATGGAGATCAGTTTGGTCCAATATCCTGCTTACTGAGCCCAGTGTGATTCTGTCACTAGTGAGTCTCTGGAGGCCAGAGATGTGGGCAGTCTCTGGATGTTACCCAGGCTTGAATGATCTTCAGCCTTCTACTGAGTACGCTGAGCCTCACTGCAAGAGTCTAAGAGGAAGCAGCAAGCTTCAGTTGCCCATGAGTTGGCCTTGCCACAGGGTGGGCTTTCGTAACCCCCATATTACTCTTTGGACAAATATTTCCACAGTGCCTGCAGCTAGGAGACCAACATGGATGCTCTTCTCAGATAAAACCACCCAAGTTGATAAGTTAAACCTCAGAACGCCAAGCTGAATGTCCTTGGGAGCCAGCTAAGAGGTGCCATGCAAAACAGGGAAACATCCACTGAGCTACAGAACCCACACAGGCTCCAGGGTGGTACTGATCACTACTTGTCAGTCTTCCTTGGGAACAAATGCTCTGTACTGCCCAATCTTTGATTTTTAAAGATAATTTGAATTTTAAAAAAGTGAAATATGTCTAACTTTAAATGCTGGTAACAGCTAGTTTACATGGAAAAAATATATCAGATGTTTCACATTTGGAAGCCAGATTTATAGTATAGGTCACTGATAAAACCTCTGACTAGAATTTAGCATTATAGGCTCTTCCAGCTCCCTCAGTGGGGAGAAGGAAAAACAGCTTTTGATTCTATTCCAAGAAGTGTAAAGCAAGGAGGGAAACAAACAACAAGACACCTGTTAATTTCTCATGTTGCAGGGATTAAGTGATAAATTCAGTAATGATAATGCACAGAGCATATATCTGGTACAGGCTGAGTTATTAAACCATGTTCAGCCTTTTGTTTGTGTCTTTGGATTTATTTTTGTACTTTCTGTTCCACTTGTCTATTTCTACCAAACTGTACCATTGTGAGCTTATACGATATCTGATGGGACTAATTTTAGAAGTAACACAGAATAACACCAAAACAAATTAATTTTCACATACACATACACACGTTTACACAGATGAGATTTGAGTCATCTGGTTTTACATTGGAAGTTTGTCTAGCCCTTCACAAATAAGAAAACTTATTTAAGTTCCTGAAAGATTAAATGGTTTAGTTTTGTATCTCTTTGGTTGTTGTATCTGATTATAATAGATGTGGTTTGACTGCTTGTTTAAGTCTTTATCTACACTGACGGTCTGCAACACCGCTGGGTCCTACTCGAGTTCTTGATATTTCTAGTCTTGAAGTGCTTGTAATGGTTAGATGTCAAATAGAGAGGGGTCCTGCATGCACATGCTTTGGAGAGGACCATTAGGTTGATGATGCATGATAAGTTATTCCAGTGTTGGGAGTGGCAATTGCCTGCTGACTGTCTTGCAGTAAGGTGGGAGGCAGATTACGGTGGGACATTAATGGCAAATGTCACTATTTGATTGACTTTTTTTTCTGATCTGGTTCAGCATAATAGTAAAAGGCAGGAGATCAGAAGAAAATGATGGAGGTTATAAGCAATTTGCTGAATATGTAAAAAAGGCAACCACAGGAAGAAAGCTAAACAGTAGTAGCACAGAATGTTTCCAGTCAAACAGATCAAAGTTCATTCAAACTTGATTTTTAAAGAAATATGTTTATAAAAGAGCGTGGAAATTGGAAACTTGTGCATTTTTGGTGAAGTATAAAATGATGTATGGCAAAGTGGTTCTTCAAAAATTAAGCATTAAATTACTAGGGAATTAACATTTTACTTTTAGTTGTGTACAAAAAATTGGAAGCAGGATGTTGAATGTATATTTGTACATCAATCTATGTCATAGCAGTCTTATTTATAACAATCAAAAGATGGAAAGACTCCTAATGTCCATTAGCAGATAAATGAATAAACACAAGGTGATATGCACACAATGAAATATTCAGCCTTAAAAAGGGAATGATTTTGGATGTACAGTAAGCTACATGAATGTGCCTCCAACAAACTTTGCTAGGTGGACAAAACAGATTTCATAAAGCAAATATGAGCTGAGCATGATGGCACCTGCATGTAATTCTAGCACTGTGGAAGGCTGAAGCAAGAAGACCATACTTCAAGCCCAGTGTGGGCTATTTAGCAACTTAGTGAGACTCTGTCTCTAACTAAAAAGTAAAAAAAAAAAAGACCTAGAAACACAGCTCAGTCTGAAGGCTTTGGTCTCAGTTCCTACGTGTACACACACAGAACAAGTACCATGTAATTTTACTTATGTGAAGTATCAAGAAGCATCAAATTCATGAAAACACAAACTAGAATGATACTTATCAAGGATCTAGGGGAGGGGGAAATTAGATTACTACTTAAGGGCTATAGATCTTCAATTTGGGAAAAGTTCTGGAGAGAGATGACAGTGGTGGTGGCTCAACGTTATGAATGTCTTTAGTTCTACTGAATTGTATTACTAAAATCGTAATGGTATTTTGTGTTACATATGTTTTACCTCATTCCCTCTTCTCATGAGTACAGTTCTAAATCTTTGCTCATTGTAGGCTTCTAGTTTGAGTTTAATTTGCCTTTCTTCATAGGAGGTTACCAGAAATCTAGTACTAAACCTGGGATGCAATGTATTAATTTAACATATTAGTTCTCCTTAAAGAGAGTCATATTATTATAAATCTTTCCTAAATTTTTAAAAATGTGCTCTCAGGGGATACTTTGGGAGCAATAAAATAGAAAAATATGTACATGTATGCCAGTAATAGTTTTATAATAGCATAACAGTTCACAAACAGGTAAGGAATAAATGTAAATCTGTTTTTCTATTGCTAAAACAAAATTTTAACCTTATGTGCTGATCTTTTGGAGTTTGTAAAAATGTAATTTCAACCTATTTGGACTTCTTTCCTGCTCTACTTGATTCCATCATACATCTGGAGACATAAATGGTGTGGAGGAACTGAGAGGAAAGGAAGCGTTAGCCACTGTTGGTGCACATGGGTGGCCACTGGCACAGCACATAGCTCGTGTGTTCCTCAGGCAATAGTCTCTAAAGGTCACTGTCGAGTCATCTTTTGTTCCTGTTCTCTAGGTCTCTTCACCTTCAGGTGGCCGCTTCTGGTTCACTAGCTTTTAGTCCTTCACCCCCATTCTCCAGGGTACCTGGTCATCAGCTTGAAGACGGGCCTGGTCACACTGTGAGACCACACCTGGGGCAGAGCACCTGTTCCCTAGACACAGCTCCAAGGGGCTTGGGCTAGACAGTGAAGGTGGCCCATGCCCAACTAATTCATTTTTTAAAATGATGATGATGATGATGATGATTTAGTACAAATGAAATAAAATGTCAATAATTCTACAATATTTAATGCTCACAAAGCATTATCAAAGTGAATAGCATCCTTCCTATTCTACAGAGAAATATTAAATACTTAGGATATATAACCTTTCAAGTAACATAATTATAACTGACAGTGTAAATTTAAGAGAAAATCTCTATAAGCCCAAAGTGCCACTGCTTGATTTTCCCTTCACATTGCACTCTCTCTCTCTGTATATATATATGAAGATTATATATATATATATATATAGAAAAATATGCATAATGTATTTAGTATTTAGTACAGGGTTTGCAGGGTTTCACTACATATAACGGACTTGTAGTGATCCTCCTGTTTTTAACCTCCCAAGCCTTGGGATTATAGGCACATGCTATCATGCTCAGCCTCAATTGCCCTCCCAGAGTGCCCCAGGGGAAGGGCCAGCATGGCACACCATGCTAGAGATCGAATCCCAGTCCCTGCATCTGCTTACACAGGTGCTTTAATCCGATGAACTATCTGACCAGCCCTCAACTAATTTATATGAGGTTCAAAATATGTTCTGTTATACAGCGGTTATCTACAATGCCCTCTCTTAAAGGCTCATAGTAGTGAAGACTTTGTTGTTGGTGGGCCTCTGAGGAATGACTGGATCATCAGTGGACTATAAACTGATGGGATCCTTATTCGTTGGTATTAGTGAGAGCTGATAGGAACAAGAGGCGGGGCTTACTTGAGCACAGTGGATAGTAGGGTCTTGGCTTTGGAGGGTATATCTGGCTCAGGGTGCCTTCATTTCTGGCTTTCTCTCTACTTTCTGGATACTATGAAACAAGCAGCTTTTTAGTCTTTTATCTGTGTCCTATTATCACGATGTTTTCCCTTTGCTGTATAGGTTTAAAAGCAATAAAGAAAGCTAACAGTAGACTATGATTTCTGAAACCAAGAGCCAAAATGAGCCTTTACTCTTCTGACTGGTGTTTTAAAGATATTTCTTCATAGTGACAAAAAGCTGAGTAGCATTCTTCCTGTTAGAACACATATAGATGAAGTAGTGTGTGGGCAGGAATGCGATGTTTACTTTTTTTTTGCCTGCTATTATGCTTTATGTGTCTGTGCCCCATGAATTCATAGGGGCAGGCTTTTCAGAGGTGGATAAATCTAGAGTTTGTGACTGGTTCCTTGTCTACTGCTAGGATTGGGTGTGACTGCCACACCTGCCCTAAGGCAGGGAAGGGAGGAGAAGCTGCTTGTCTCTTTTCTCTTGCTGCTTTTGGTATCTTCTGCTACCTTGAGTGGTTGCCCCTCTGCTGCACTTCCTTAGAGCCAAATTTCTTTTTATTATTTTTTTAATTTCCAAATATATTTATTCCAAAGAAGAAAGTTGAAATTTATCTCCCTTTCTTATACACTCTTGAATTATGTTGCCATTAATGTTTCAGGAATGAACTATTTAAATGTTCCTTGGCCTGTTTATATACAAGAGTTTTTTTTTTTTTTTTCTATTTTTTTCTTCCCATAATTTTATTGAGAAACAAATGGCAATGAGAGAGTTTCAAATCAAATTAGTAGGACAGCGTCAATAATTAATACATTGCCTATTGATTTCTTGGTGGTTACTTGTTGTACAAGATGCAGACATGATATCCCATTTACGAACACTATTAGAACAAATCCCTCTATTAATTAAATTAAGAGAATCTTAACTATTTTGAATACACATGTACAAAATGGTCATTCATTTGCATACCCTTTTTTTTTGTTTAGTTTTGTGATTTAAATATTATAGGCATGTGAATTTAGCAAAAATATTCCAAAATAGTCCTGCAGTCCATAATAGTATTGGGTTTCCCATATGACTGGCAATGTCAGAAGTTGTTGACTTGAGTCTTTTATAGCAAAGCCTAATAATATGGCTTTACTTCTTATAATTTGTTTTCATACTTTTCTGCTAGATGGTTAAGACCAAGATAAAGCAAGACCTATATAACAAGAATTGTGGTAGAGCCAAATTATTATGGGCTGAAAACTGTCAGCTAAATAAACTTCTCCTCTCTTAATTTTGGGTATTGAGAATTTTGTCTAGGAATGAGAAATGTAACTAAGAGACTTGCCTTCTATGATAAATCTTTCATTTATCCTATAAAAGGTCTTTCTGGAAGAACTAAGTAGTGGCACATAGGAAAGACAAGAATATTACCCAGGACAGAAAGTTATAAAGACATCCTTGAGTAGCCCAAGGCAGATAATAATTGCATCCTGGATTAGAAGTCACTTTTATTTGCTAGAACAGAGAGGTATAAATGTGGCAAAATGATAATTTTGATATATTGTCCAATATCCTCTGTGTGTCTACTAACCAGCTTATTCTATTTGTTTTCTGGGCACCTTTGAAAGAAATCAGAAGTAATCCAAAGGCACAATAAAAAAGTATCAGTAGTTAGACTTTGAATACTGAAGACTAGCCCCTTGCTACCCATTATAGTAACCACTAAGTCATGGTGATAGAGATTTAAATTTGATTAAAATGAAGTACAATTTAAAAGCTAGTTCTTTGCTTGCATTAGTCACATTCAAAGTGACCACTAGCTAAATGTGGCCAAGTTAATGTATTTTACAGTTCAGAATTAAGTATTATTTATTTCTATCACAGCTGAAATTGTACAACACTAAGATAGACTGTCACGAGCAGATACATTGAATAAAAGCCAAGCTTTGAACATCTGAAAAGACACTGGCTAAGGAAGGAGATGCAATGGAAAGGGTATTAGGATGCAAGAAGTAGGTGTCATTGGACTAGAGACTGCACATCTACAGGTGTCCAGTCTTTCAAGAGGAAATCCTGCTCATTGTTGACATCAAGGAGTTGGGGAAGAGCTGAATGGTGCCCACGCTATTTAAGATTGCGCTGTATACAGCCTGCTGGCGGAATTGTGACTGATGTTTTTCTGTATGACATGAGAAATAAGAGGACATGAGGGCTGGCCAAACAGCTCAGTGGATTAAACACCTGCTTAGGCAGACACAAATCATAACATTCCACCCAGACCCACCAAAGACTCATACACATCCTTTTATGCAAAACACATTTTAGTCCATCTCTGACTTGTCAAAGTCCCAACAGTTTCAACATTGCTGAAAAGTCCAAGTCCCAAGGCTCCTTCAAGATCTAAGGCAAACTCTTAGCTGTGAGCCCTTGTAGAAAAGAAAAGTTAAAGACTTCCAATATGCAGTGGCACAAAACAAACATTACTATTCCAAAAGGCACACACAGCAGGATACCAAGCATTGGGAACAACAAAAGTACAAAATCCAGCAGCACAAACATTAAATTCTATAATTCCATATGGAACATTTTAAACAATCTGTGGCAAATTATGAGCTCCATGTGGCTGTGCCCCAATGGCACTCTTGGTGATAGGTCCCATGGCTTCTCTCTTAGGTTGGCCTTGCTCCCTCCTTTCAGTTTCCCTTAGATGATCTGAATTCCTGGATTTTCCAGACTTGTGGGGATTCTTGGAGTAGGCTTCTCATTCACAAATTACCCTTCCAGGGTCACTACTGCCTGCCCTCTCAGCCTCCTGAAATCTAGGTGGAAGCCTTCTTAACCTCAGAACTCTTGCATTCTTCATAGTATAATGAAGGGCTGAACTAAGTAATTCTCTAAATTATTCAGCAAGGTCATCATTGAAAATTTTCTCCTAGACTTCATGCCACATGGATGATGCCAAGTTCTGCTGGCAGCTGAAGCAATAGCCCAGCTTTCTTCTCTCTTGGCTGTAGGGGTCGAGTGCCTGAATCACTGAGTACTCACCCTGATTCTGAGATAAAAATTGTCCGTGTTGGCACCATTCTGGAACCTGGTGAGTCCATTCTGGAACATGGGGCTCTGTGGCTTTCCCCTCAAGGCAAAGTCCCTGACCTTTGCAATTCTGAGATTGCAAAGGGTGGAGACCTGGTGCCTTCTGTGATGCCCTCAGACCATCCTTTGCATCTTCTTGTTCCTTTGTGGCAAAGGAGATCCTCTCAGCTCTATCTTTGCAGTCCACAGCTTTATTGGAACTCCATTTCTGGCAAAACTCTCAACATTTTAACTCATCCTCCTGGGCTTTTTGCTCTTGATTCTCAACATAAATCTGACTGAAAGCCCCCAATAGCAGCCCTTCCACTCCCTCAATATTTGACTGGTTTGAAATTTCTTTTGAAAGATTAACCAGTCTGCCATACTTAAACTCATTCTCATGCAAAGTGTTTTGACATGAGCAAAATGCAGACAAGATTCTACCAAGCCAAAATACAAATCATCTGGAGTCCAACAACCAATGCACTTCTTCCCAGCAGAACCCTCCCCAGCATGATATTTACAGCTCAGCTTTCTATCAACCTTCTGGTCTTCTGAACTTGGACCAGAATCTCCCAAACAGAATAGCTGAAGTTGTTGCAGTTCTTAGCAAGTAGGAAATATCTCCAAACCTTTCCTGTCTCTTCCTATAAACCATTCCAATAAGCTTGTAATCCACATGGTAAGGTTTAGCCACAGAAACAACCCCACTTTGGTGTCAAATTTTGTCTCAGTTACTTTTCTCTCTTGCTGGGACAAATACCTGACACCCAAAATGAAGGAAGGAAAGGTATGTTTATCTCACAGTTAGTGGAGATTTCAGTCCATACTCAGCTGTATCCAAGGCAGAGCTGCACATGACAAAGAACAACTTTTCATGGTGTTGGCAAAGAGCAAGAGAACAAAGGTAGGAGGAGGAGCAGCAATGGCTACAGAGAGGTAATGTGTCTCCCTCAAGTTGCATTCAGGCTATCAGCCCCAGGCTGGGTATAGTCCTCACATCCATATTCCCAGTAATAGTAAGACCCATAATCCCAGACTTGATCATGCATTAATATCAAACTCTAGAAGTCCTCCCCAAAGATTATGGGGTCAAGTGCCTGGATCACGAGTACTCACCCTGATCCTGAGGTACAAATTGATTGACTGGCCCTGTGACTCTGGGCCTGTGATGGTGCACCCCACTGTCTTCACAAGGTTGCGCATTGAGGGTTTGGGGGGACAAATCCACACAAAGCATAACAGTAAAATACACAGAGGAAGAAAGAGAGAGAGAGAGACAGACAGACAGAAAGACAGACAGACAGACACAGACAGAGGTAAAACTGAAATTATGTACAAATCATTTGCAAGAGACTGGAAAATTTGAAGTGAATAGTTTTTGAATAATTTCAAATTGCTTATGGCCTTGGCTTTCCATTAACCTTTATTAGAACTGATCTAAATGTGTTTGTGAGGTGAGGTGGGTTTCATCTTCGAATATGGTCATATTTTGTACAATCTCATTTTGAAAATAATGCTTTTTATTTTGAAATTTTTCCTCCTTAAATTCTTTTTTCTTTATGATCCCAGTGATTTAACTCAGGACCTTGTCTTTTCTTTTTTTTATATAATTTTTGAATTGTATTTATTTATTTTTAATAACAAATAGCAATGAGACAGTTTTT
>PVKA01002438.1:102791-114840 GCA_004027165.1 Ctenomys sociabilis | reverse complement strand
AGATGTCTCTAAACAGTGAATTAAGAGAATGTAGCTATGTACTGATTTCTTTAAAGCTGAATTATATCACAGATTCAATAATTAATACTTTCTACTTTGTTATTTTCCTAGTGGTTGTCCATAGTACTAGAAGCCTACATAATATCTTGTCCAGTCACTATTAGTGCAAATCTTGCTTCTCATAGAATTATGCATAAGCACTGCATATTTATCCTAACTGTACTGTCTACACAAACACATCATGGTTCTTCCTTTGTATCCCCTCTTTTTTTTTTTTTTTTTTTTTTTTTTTTTTTTTTTTTTGTCTAGACTTGTCAAAGATGGGCACTCCATTGTCATTAAGCCATTATAGGTGTCTGAACTCGGCGACAAAAATCAAACACTGTCCAGCAGTCCACAGTAATAGTGAGTTATCTGAAGAAGTTGTTGACTATATCCATTTACATCCCAACTTATTATTATGGTCCCACATTATATAATTAATTTTTATACTTTTCTGTTGGATGGTTTAGACCGAGATAAAGCAAGACTATACAACAAAAAATATAGGTTTTGTATCTGATGAGGCCAGTCACGTCCCCTCCGGGTTTGTCTTGTAATCCTGTACCTTACTCTGTAGATCCCTTGTCTGTGTTGGCCATGTGGATGAGTCACGGCCATTGCTTGACCAGTTTGCTCTCTGTGAAAGACTGAGAGAAAGCTTTCTCTCCATGTGACTCTCCCCAGGCACAGTATAGACATCAACTGCCTTCTTCTGTGGCTCCATAATCTCCTTGATCAGAAAATTTGGGGCCCAACTGAGTTTCATGATGTTACAATACAGGTTATCCTATGTCCTGAGTCTTCACTGACATTACAAGGCTAGGAACAAAATATTGGCTGACCTTGTGGCTCTTCTATTTCTCCAATTTTTGATCTGTGAACCTAAGTTGTTAACCATCCAGAAGAAAAGCTGATTAGTACCTTGCAGCATATGCCATTTAGTTTGCCCATACTATCTGACTAAATTCTTTTTAGTTGTTGTTGTACATTTCTTTTTGTATTTCTTCTTTTGACTTCTTATACTAGGGAGACTATACGATATTTGCACATGTGTGTCTGCTTTATTTCACTTATGAGTATATGTTCAAGTGGCATCCACTTCAGTATAAATGCTTCAAGGTTATCATTCTTTATAGCTGAGTAATACTCCATTATATAGAAATACTACATCATTTTCAACCATTCCTCATATGACAGACATCTTAGTTGTTTCCAAGATCTTGCTATAATGTGCAAATTGTGCTGCCATAAACATAGGTACACGTATATCACTACGATATAATGTTTTCAGTTCCTCTGGGAAAATTCCCAGTAGGGGGATAGCCAGCTAGAATAGGATTTCCACTCCTACTCTTTTGAGGAGTCTCCACACTGATCTCCACACTGGTACAATGGTTGTAATCAGTCTAAGTATTCCCTTTTCTCCACAGCCTCTCCAACATTTGTTGTTCATTGACTTAGGACCTTGTGTTTTCTAGGCAGGCGCTTATACCCCTGAGCTATATCCTCAGCCACTAAACTTTTAAACTTTGACTCACTGCTGTTGTGTTGAGTTTTACAGGGCGTGGGCACTGAGGAGGAGCACAGTGTCCATGCTCAGAAACAGCGCAGCGCTGTGGTGTTGGAATGTCATCAGAGGGATCAGTGCCTGCGGCCACCACGTGCAGGCTGCTGAGCCATCCGGCCTTCTTGAATGTCTAAATTAAAGTCATCTGCCTCAGATGTTTTAATTAATCTCTCTTGTTTTCAAGTGACAGGAAAAATCACTCTGGCTAAACATTTAAAATAATATTTACTTACATAAGATGGAAGAGCTCATAAAACTGGAGAAGTAGCTGACAAACCAGACTAGGAGAGGCAGCAACCAAGGAAGCCCAAGGGCTTCAACAGCACTAACTGTGGGGATTTCTCTCCAGGTGATTGCTCTGTATGACTGAGCTCCCATCCCTTGAAGGCTGCATTTTCAAGGCTGAAAATCATCAGTGAGGCTTGTTTTGGCTTGCTGGCATCCAGTGCCCCTATTCTTGGGTCAGTCGTGTCTAGTGAGAAAGGTAAGGTGTATAGAGTGGTCTGAGAAGTAGAGGATTTGACAATTATTCCTAATTTGCATCTAAAGCTTTGCTGTGTAGGTTTTACACTCTCCTCCTTTTTGTTCTTGCAGGTTCATTTTCATCTTTCTTTATTCTGCATTGCTTATTAGCATGGGGAACTCCTCTGGCAGTTTGCTGCTTCCCGTCACTGTAAGAACTGTCTGCAATAACCGTGTTAGAGAGAGATAAGGGTAAGAGTTTGGCCATTCCAGTGCATGATTGATTGGCCCTGTGACTCTGGGCCTGTGATGTCCTCACAAGGCTGCACATTGAGTGACTTAGGGCTGTCCTCCCAGAACTTTCCTCTTAAAGGTTTCGCCACTTCCCCCACCCTGGAGACAAGGTTTTAAGACAATGGCCTTAAACGGGGGGAGGGGGGGACATTCAACATTCAAACTATAGCGGGAACTGACAGGAAAATAGGAGGACAAGAGCAGACAGACATCAAGATAGTTTTCCCCACCTTTTCCTGGCTTTCGGACAGCCTTCTCCACAGCCACGGCTCCATCTGGATGTCTTCTGCACAGCTTCATGGGAAAATCCCTGCCCTTTACAGATCTAAGCATTTCAACAACTTGCTAATGCTGCTGGGTTCTGGGAGTCTGCACACCTTTTACATACGCCCTTATTTCTTCCCACATTTTTATAAGTAGCTTCTTTCTTAAAGTCTGTTCTGAGTGAATTCTAGTTCATTCTGGAAATTTGACACATAGACCCCAACTCAACCATACCAAAAAAGAATTATGTGCCTGGATGACATTTTACTTCCCTCATATGATTATAGAGTTTTTCTGTAAGAATATTAACCCTGCCAGGAATAGTGTATAAAAACAAGCTTTCTTGAAAAAAATATTTGTTTAGCTGGCATGTGTAGGGAATATGAACATGACCTTGCTTGGCTAGGATTCCTTTAAGGAAGCACCTTTTTTTCTCGACTCTAGGTCCCTGAGATTTGAGTACACGGATTAATCTCAACACATACTGAGGAGACCCAGACCTTGCTGTGACAATACGGCTGGTCCAGAAGTGGGCTTGGGCCGGGATCCGGACAGCCAGAACCGGATTTGGAACTCTGTGAGCCACGGGGCTAGTAGCGCGGCAGGGTCCATGCTTGGAACTGCTGGTGGTCCTCTGGGCTTCTAACTGGGGAAGGTCTCCTTGAAAACGAAGCCACACTGAGGAAGGCAGGAAATGTGGAGCCCAGAGTCCTGACACCGCGGCTAGAGCACCCAGCGGGACAGGGCCTTGAATCATTGCTCAGTGGTTTATTTGTAGCTCTTTAGGTTCACATTTTTAATTACTGTGGTTGATGAATTCCCTTTTCTACGTAAGCTAGTTTGAATTGGGCTTTCTGCCATTTGAGAATGGAAGAATTCTGCTAAACACGGGATATTAGTGACTTTTACCTTGTCTTAGTTCTTTCCTCCTGGCTGTGAGACAATCCCTAACATCCACAAATTCAAAAGCGAGAATTTCATTACAGCTCACAGTCTAGTTTATTCTGGAAATTTGACACATACGCCCTGCCAGGACCCAGGCAGGGCAGCATGGCAGAGCAGCATTGCAGAGAGACAGCTCCATGGCTGAACTGCAGGAAGCAGAGAAGGGGAGCAAGAGAGGAGAGAAGGCACTACAGGTGTGCAGACCACCCCCAAGTGACCCACCTTCGCTGATAAGCTTCTCCACCATCAGATTTAGCTATCGAGTCATTAGTGGATTGACACACAGGTGCGCATCACACTCCCATGAGCGGGTCACCCTTGTGGAGCTCCACCAAGGAGAATATGAGGGCCTTCTGCCTATAACCCAGGGCCTACCCCCTTGCAGGGAGCCCTCAAGAGAAAATATTGTGGGGCCCTCAGATCCAAGTATTAATTGTTTTTTCTCTACTCAGCAGATAATTTTATTTATGAACCCCGTGTATCATGTAAACAATGACGTTTTGGACAGAGAGTTCAGAACTAAACTGTAGATTCACTTCTCTTTAGTAGACTTTATCAAGTCTTTTTAAAAAGTACCAACCTTACTCAGAGCTTCATTTATTTTTTTCTGTATTTACTGTTCTGTATTTCTGTTCTTTTGCCCACATTCCATCATCCATTTTTATTTTATTGTGCTTTACTTTATCTCTATGAGCTTGTCTAATTTACTTTTTAAGCAAAGATAGTATAGAAATAAATAGGGCAAATGATGAGAAAATTCTGTAAGATACTGTTTACACTTCTATTGTCAACTGAGAACATCTGTTTCTTTAGAGGAGATATTTCCTCAGTGTATTACAAACATCACTGCCTGCCTGTAAGAGATAATATGTATAATCTTGCATTTCTTAATAGACTTGTGGCTTTACTTAATGTCCTTGCCAAAAATTATTGTTTTGAGGGGAGAGCACAGGGCTTTATTTAAGTGGTTATATAATTTCCTCTCACAGTGAAAATGTAAGCAGGACACAAATACATGGATTTGTTAGACACAGGCCACCACATTGGGAATCAGCCTAAATTACTGGTTCTGGTATTTGTCCTGTAACAGACTTAATGTTCTTGTATGTCATTTCATTTGTGGTCAGGATTGTTCACTTGTCCCTCACTCTTCCTTCAGGAGGGCTCTCTTGTACTACTGTGATTCAGACCCATGTCCTCTTATCACCTGTTTTCTTCAGGGTATTTGACAGACTGTCATAGTATTGTGTGAGCAAAACTTCCCAAGCACGTGAACAAGCATGGTGCGGGTGCTGCACATCTCCACGGTGGCTCTCCACTGGTCTTTGATTTTAGAACTACTCACTGTGGGGTCACGTGGCTTTTTCACCTACTCCCACCATCCCTAGTATTAGTTCTCCTTGGCTATGCCTGGCTCCTGGCTATGTTTTAAGCTGAATTTTGCTCATGCTTCTGCCTGGCTCTGAGTATCACCTTTAAGAAGTCCAGTATCTGTGTTGATATAGAAGTCTGCACTCTGTGAGCGCTCCCTGGGCCTTTGTGCCACACAGATTTTCTTGTCTAGAAATGTCCCCATAGCACACATGCAGAGGCTAACCTTATATTAGCTTCAATTGCACATATGCCTGCTTCTCTAAAGAATAACTGTATACGAATTTTTAAATGTAAATTTTTTCTCAATAATAAATTTAAAGTTCTTTTAGAAGAACTATTAGGTCTTTATTTTTTTTATCCTCAAAGTATTTAATGTGTTGTCAAACACACAATATGTATTTAATAAAAATGAACTAAACAGTTTGTGGAATAAGAGGCCTGAAACCCATTTACAAGTTCATTTTTCATGAATTAGAATGTGAATCTGGGCTCCTCTTCCTTTTTACCTGTAGAGTTCTCTGATTTCTTGTTTAAAATAGGGCTCTCCTAAAAGGCAAAAAAGTAAATTGAATAAGGGCAGCCAGAGGAATTTATGTGAATAAGTAAAAGTACGTTTTCTTCTTTATCTTATCCATATTTTAAGGGGAATTTGTCAGGTATAAGGAGTGGTCCCATATCTGTCTTCCACTGGTGGGAGCACGACACGTGCGCTGTGCCAGCAAACGAGGCTCTAGTCTAAGGAGCACGAGAACATCTGTGCCATGGCCCAGCCCAGCGCGTGACACCTCTTGTGCCTTTTGGGTTTTGGGAGGGAAGTACTAGTGATTGAGCCCAATCACTGTATTTTTGCACTGAACTACATCCCTAGTCTATTTTTTAAAAAAATTTAAAAAATATTTATCTATCTATTATTTATTTATTTATTTGGTACAGGGTCTCACTATGCAGCGCAGATGCATAATGATCCTCCTGTCTCAGCTTGCCCAGTGCTGGGATTACAGGCATCTGATACTATGCCCGGGTTATGGTGGCTGGCATGTATTACTAGGGATTGATCCCGGGTTTTTGCACTTGCCAAGAGCTTAGACCACTGAGCTATCTTCCTCAGCTTCACTGGCCTACTGTTTATTATTATTATTGTTATATATTTTTTACCTAATTTGAGATAGAGCATAAGTACAAATGAACAATAATGTGTGAAAAATGTACAACATTACTGTCTGTTAGAGAAATGCAAATTGAAATGACACCAAGACACCATCTTACCTAAGAAAGAGTAGTCATCACGAAAAGTCACAAAATAGAAAGTGCTGGCAAGAATGCTAGGAAGAAGGGGTTCTTCTGCACTGTTGGTATGAACGTAAACGATGAACATAGGTGGAGATTCTCAAAAAACTAAAAGCATCAATTGCATTTGACACAGGTGTCCTTTCTAGGTATCTTTCTAAAAGAGATAAAAGTCCTCATATTTAGAGCAGCATTGATTTTAGTAGCTAGACTTTGAGAACAGAACATATTTCCATTAATAGATGAATGGTTAAAGTAAATGTGTTTGTATTCTGTGGATAACCCACTTCTACTGTGGACTGCTGATCTGTGCTGGATTGTCTTATTTAAAAAAAAAAAATATAAAATTAGCTATCCATGTTTTGAAAATCTGTAACATATGCATTATTGCATGTTACCCTGTTTATATTATTTTTTTTACTTGTTTTTGCTTCTATTTTTCACTCTTCAAGTTAAAATACAAATAAATAAATTTTTTAAAAAAGAAAAAAAAGTAAATGTGTTTATACACTGAGAATTACTACTCTGCTGTAAAGAAAAGTGAACTTCAGACATTTATAAGCAAATGGATGCAGCTTGAGAACTTGTGGAGTGAAATAAGTCAAACATACGAGCCAAATATTGGATGGTTTCTCTAATATGAAAAACTGTACATAAATATATTTATGTACATGTATGTAGATATATAATTGATAAATAAGAAGTAGGGAGAATTTAAAGTAATTCCCCAAATCAGCTATTCATGTTTCAAAAATATTTCAATATATATGATAATTTGTTTCATTTACCCTACTAGTTTGTCTCATTTCATTGAAAAGAAAGTTTTGTAGTTTTATGTGCTTCTTTTTGTAAAGTAAGAATATGTTGTCTATGACTTGTACTCTGAGTAATACCCCGGCCATTCTTTTAAGATTATGGGACATAGGGCATTAACTATTGTCACTTGTTTGCATGGTAAAGTATGAGGGCTCTAACTGGACCTGGAAATTTAAAGCAGATTTTTCTTGGTGTGCAACACAAATTAGTGGCATGTGGGAATGGTAGTTTTTTATCTTCAGTTGTTTCTGATGTAGCTTATACGAAATGATTGTTGTTCTGTTAACTGAATACCACTGTAATTGCAAAAAGGAACAAGTTGAGGGTATTTTGTTCTGAATGCATCCAAGTAAACACAACTAAAAAAGGAGTGCTTTTTAAATATTTTCTTTTTTACTACTTGTATAATATTAAAATAAAAATAGTTATTGCGCTGTATTATTTAGGGAAAACAAGAAAAATATGTCCATATGTAGTACAGATGCAATTTTTCTCTGAACATTTTTGATCTGTGATTGTTCAAACCATTGATATGAAACCCACAGACAGAAATGGTGGCTGCAGTTCTAGTTCTAGGATAAGTAGTCTGCTCAAGGGATCATGAGGTAAGTGTTAATTTTTAAGTCTACTTTGTTTTGGCTCATGTATAATCAAGGACTGAATATTTATTTAAATGCTGTCTTCTGATGGCCTGAAATTCTATCTTTGGATCTTAGTCTGCTGACAGGTCCACCAGTCTGGCAGTCCTGTGACCTTCCTAAAAGCCCCTCCTGGGAACGCATGAGCCTAATGGCAGGCAAGCTCGATCGAAGCCCAACTACTTTATCTTCACCACAGAAACAGAGTGTAAGAAAGTTGTTCTAGTTGTTTGAATGTTCCACCGGCAGAGGCTTATAAGTAGAAAATAAATTACTAAATCATAAAATTATATGATAATATTCATAGCTAAATATCATTAATGAAAAAGTTACTTGAAAGATTTACCAGCATATTTTGAGACCGAAAGCCCATTGTAATCTAGTGGCTGAAATGTGTAAGTATATGTGAATTAGATATGGAAAATACATGGTCCTGCACTCAGGTAGAAGAAAACAGTCATGTTAGCCAAAGCTGTGATGATCGTATCATCTTTACAGATAGAGAGCAAGGTATTTGAAGTGGATGTGAGGGTTATTATATACTGTAAATATTCTGACCAGAACACGGTGAAGTTGTTGGGTATTTCTATGCCATTTGATTATCTTATCATTGATATGATACCAGTTGGTGTGTTTTTTATTTCCATGCTAGTCATTATTTTTTTTGTATTCAAGTCACAGTACTGAGAATATTATAGCTTCTGGTATTTGAATTTAATATTCTTATAGGACAACTGCTGAATCCATTAGTTAGCCATCTTCTTTAGGAAAGTTTGCCTGCTACTTCTTTAGGCTTTCAAATTTTTGAAATGTTTTATACTAATAATCATTTGCATTTTAAATGTGTGCATGTGTGTTCATGTATATACTGACATCTTGCTATAATAGTTCACTCTTTTAGGGCTGAATGAAATATAAGGATGACTTTCAAGAAAATTTAATAATTGAAATGCCAAAACGTCCTCACAGAGTTTTGTTCCCAAGTGTATTATTTTCCTATGGATGTTGTACCAATTGTCATAAGCTAGGTAATTTAAAACAGGACACATTTATAATTATGGAGGTTAGAAGTTTAAAATGAATTATACTGAACTCAAACTAAGGTGCTGGAAGGTCTTGCTTTGGAAACAACGTGGGAGACCCATCTTCTCTGCTTTTTCTAGTGAATTCCTTTTGTTACTCATTGCGTGACAGCCTCATATCCAAAGCCAACAGCTCTGCCTCTTGCCTCAGTCTTCATCTTGCCTTCTGCAATAAAAAGTTCTTCTCTCTCTTTTCTGTCTTCTATGAAAATATCTTGATTATTACATGTAGGACTCATGCCCAGATTCCTGCTTAATCTTTCTATTACAATATTCTTAATACAATTACATCTGAAAAATTCCTTTTGTCTTGTAGAATAAGATTCACAGATTCTAGGGGTCTAAATCTGGATATCTTTAGGAGCTATTATTGCGCTGTGCCGGGAAGGGTTAACTCAAGAGAGGAGATATTCAAACTCTGCACATTGCAAATATCATCAGGACCAGATGTTGGCCTAACACTGAAAGATAACCTCTAACTTCTTTCTTTTATTTTTTTGGAAAGATACATCTTTTTATTATAAATAGAGAAGAAAACAATAAAAATGATACATAATTTCAAAATAAGATGATAAGAAATTAACAATGGTTATTATATTGCACATTGTTCTTTTCAATACCACAGCAGCATGTGTGCACTAGTGTTTAGAGTCGCACAATTTGTAGCTAAATATTGGAAATAACCCAAATGCCCATCAACCAAGGGATGGATAAAACAGATGTGATTATTTTTATACAGTGGCATATTATTCAGCTATAAACAAAAATAAACTCAATGCTTTTATAGGTAAGTGGATGCAACTCATAAATTGGACCATACTCATAAATGAAGTAAAACAGACTTACATGTACAAACATCATGTTGTCTCTCTAGTGTGAGAAACCAAAAGAGTAAATAGGGTCCAAAAGGTATAGTAGATATTGGACAGAGAAGGAAATTCCTCAAATGGAAAGAACCAGGCTGGTAGAAAAGAGAAAAAAAAGAAGGGAAAAAAAGATATGTGCATATACACAAGACAGCTAAGATAATTGTACACTAATTTCTATTAGTTCATTGAAAGGAAGAGCTAGTGATTATGTTGCTTGACCAGTTTTGCATGCCTGTATCTGACAATCTGGATCTCTGATTTCTTGGAATATCTATTAAATTTTTTGGAATATATAAGGTATTGAGCCATAAGAAACAGTGTTGCTCATGTTAACAATATGACATATAGTGAATGCTTGAAGTTTTTTTTTTTTCTGCTTGATGCTGTAAGTCGTACTATCAGTATGACCTTCTGGGATGAGGGACTGGAGCCTGGGTCACTTGCACAGGTGCTTGCATGCTTGTGCGATTGACCTCTGATAAAAATCCCAGGCACCAGTTCTTAATTAACTGTTCATCACTTCAAACTTAGCACCTGTTAGTGAAAAAATGATGTGATCTGTGAAGCTGCTCTTGAGCGGACTTCAGGGAGCTGCACCTAGGTTACCCTTGTGTCTGGGTTTCCTCGATTTCTGAGTTTCCCTTATGTCTGGGTGTTCTTGAGCCTGAATTTCCTTGTACGTCGGTCTTTCACTATCTGAGTTGACCTAGACAGTGCTTTATGTGCCTTTTCTCTGTGTTAATTTTCAGTGTTTTCTTTTTACTGTGATAAATTGTAAAACAATTTTTCTGATTTGGGTCCTCCTACATATTGGCCTACGTCAGCCTCCTTTTCTAATAGTAATTATGGTTGACAGTAGGAGAGGTGTCTCTGTATGTACAATATCCACCTTTGATAACATATTCATTCTGATTAAAATTGAAACATCACTAGTAATGTAAACATTGCCATCAGATATTATATCAACATTTCATTGAAAAGTATTGATAGACAATGAGAATATTTTAGCTCTGTATACTAATTTGTAACTTCAATACTTAGAAATACATGCAGAAATGTCAGGTGTATTTCAAATGTTTAAAAACAAATTATATTCCTGAATGACCAGAGATGAGTGAATAATTTATTGTGCTTTCATTGCTAATTCACCCAAACCTAGTGTAAAAGTAAGGAATAGAAATGCATGAATTACATGATATTTTTCTTTGTGATAACAATCAGTCTCTAATGAACTGAAAAGCAAATTATGTGATGAAATTGTTTCCTTTCTCTTAGAAGGAAACACAGTTTAGAAAAATGCTTGCAATAATAAGCCAAACTTTGATGAGGTCCGAATTTTGAGGGATGGTACTGAATGCAAAAAAGGAACAGTTATTGTTACTCCAGAGAAAAATATATCAAGCAAGACAGACGTCTGTATCAAGCATTTCTTACTTTAACACTTCCTGACCCTGAATCTTCTGTGAAATTATATTATTTTCTGTGCATTTGTCTTTAGTAGAAATTAGTCAGTGACTGGAACTATATATATATATATATATATATATATATATATATATATATATATATATATATATATATATGGACAAATTAGAAAAGTAAACCTTTAGAAAATAATCCTAAGGAACACAGAAAAATTGCAGAATAGAGCTCCTATCAAAACCTACAGAACAAGGACCTTTCAAATGTTCTGTTTTCAAAGGAGGTTTTGATTATAATCTGGGATACATTTTATTATAGATAATTATTGAGCTATGTGAGTCTCAAATTGAACTGGAAATGTATTTTTGAATAATTGTCAAATTGTTGGATACATGGAAGCAAAGGAACAGCCTGCCCGAGCCCAATATATTGAGGAACACACTAGTTATGTTGCAGGCAGCAGAGTTAGATAGTAATATTTTTAGGCAGTTAGGTAGGGCCAGGCCCTCGAAAGAGATAATACAGGAGACAGGATGTCTGCAACTCTGGGAGTGACTGGAGGCTCCTGCCAGTGAACTGGACCTAAAGGCCAAACAGATGTTAAAAGAGTAACAGCTGCGATTGATATTCTAAATAGGTAGCAATCACCTGAAAAGACCCAAGTGAGTCACTAGCCCAACCCCCGAGGGGAAGAAACCCTCTCCTGTGTTCATGCCCGTTTACTACTTTTTTTTTTTGTCATCATAATTACTTTATTTTTTTTTTTTTACACTCTGCCTGTAACTTTATTTTTTTTTCCATTTATTTTTATTTTATTGAAATACAAATGTCAATCAGACAGTTTCAAAACACCATAACCATACAGAGTCGATGAAATAATACATTGCAAACTGTTTTCATAACGTTGTGGTATTGTACAAGGTGCATACATGATATTATATTTACAGGTTTTTATGTAGCTGAATTATATCAAAGATTCAATAATTA
>PVKA01002438.1:0-102691 GCA_004027165.1 Ctenomys sociabilis | reverse complement strand
ACTAGTGGATGACCATAGCACTGAAAGCCGACATAATATCCTGTCTCACCACCAATAGTGCAGATCTTGCCTCTCATAGAACTTGATTCCCCATTTGGTTCTGGGCCTAATCAACTTTACCTGAACAATGGTGCTTGTAATCCCATTGGTTGACCATAGTTTTGTCCCACCCCACATCCGCCTAAGCAAGACCCCTTCTCTACCTTAGTCACATGATTTTGCCCTATGAAAATACCCGGAAAGAGGCAGCTTCCTGGGTAACCTGCTGGGGCCCCCTTTCTGTCCTTCTCTGACAGAAGCTTTTCTATCCAATAAAGTTTTTCCTCAACCTTAGTTTGTTCCTAAAATTCATTCTTCGGTTTTAGAGAACACGAACTCATCCAGGTCAGGTTGGGAGTGTATCAGTTATAGGAATACATATGAATTACAGATTTTAGGGGGTGATCCGTTGGATTTTGGATGTTTTTATGGAAAACAGAATCGATGTTTTGTTGTATTATTTGTCAAAGCCCAAGAAAAAGTCAGGGAGAGGGAATGTTTAATGGAGAAATGAATACAGTTAGATCTTAAAAGGTGCTGCTTGACTTGGATTCCTGACACTTTCAGGTAAAAGAGATCTTGGAGTCACTAAGGGAGAAGTACATTGATTTCCTTAGCACATAGGTCATAGGTTTCAAATTCTTGTAGTTTATGTTGTACAACTCCAGTGGTCATGAATTATGATCCTGTCATCTGCAAAATTTACTTAATTTCTTTGTGTCCTAGTTTTCTCACTAGGGAAATGGAAACAACACCAATAAATACATTATCAAATTGTTATGAAGTTTAGACGATATAATACATGCAAAGCTAATTATTTGTCCTGAGTTTATAATATATTGTTATTATTAACTGCTGTAAGTAATGAAATAATTTCTTGAGGATAAGAGGATTGGTTATACATAAATTAGATCTCTTTCCAGAAGTTGGAGGGATTTTGAGGAGTTAGGTATGGAGTTGAGACCTTTCTCAGATTGCAGAAAATATTTTCTTTTGTGGTTGCTACAACATGCCATTGAAATATAAATAATAGATACAGATATGCAAAAGATAGATAGATGATAGATAGATAGATATCTGATAAATAGATAGATGAAAGCCTTATGGTTAGAGAAGGCCCAGTAATTTCAGTCTGTTGAGTCTGATCGTAGGATTTATGGGGTTTCATGTCTACTGAGGCTTGTTTCTATGGCAGAATGCCTATCAACATTCAAACCAATTACTGGTCAATTAGGAGCTACAGGGAATTTTTGGGGGGTCAATTCTTGATCACATGTTATGAGTAAAGACTTCTTCACATATGTGCGCACTGCAGAGATCTTTGCATCCACTGTACCAGAAGACACTGTGGAATATCATTGGGAACAATCAAGCAATGTCTGAACACCCTTTTATGGATGCACAACTGGTCGGACAGGCTTAGGATTCAGAGGACTCTTAAATTACTGGTATCTTTTTTTAAATTACTGGTATTATTGAATCTATTTGCAGTAGAGGGTAGAAATGAGACAATTAGGCTCTCAGGGACTACAATGGATTGGTAGGATTGTGACATGAACCCTCAGGTAAACCTAGGAGCCACAAGTGGGTCTCTGTGTAAAGTGCAAGCAGCAGTAGCCAGAGTTTCATATTTTTATGTCCATTTCAGGGCTTTGTTGGTGACCAAACCTTTTAATTTAAGTGCGTGGTCACAGAAAAGAAGAGCTGGGACCATTTGCCTTCCTACACATGGCAGCTAGTGAGGTGAGTGTATATAGATTGTGGAAAAAAACAAAAGGAAGGAAATTCCTCTCAAAAAGGAAGAGGATGGGCCAACCAAACAGCTCAGTGGATTAAAACACCTGCAAACAGGTGCAGGGGATGGGGGTTCAATTCCCCAGCCTGCAGAGCCGGCCCCACCCCTGGGGTGGACTGAAATGGCAATTGAGACTGGGCATGGTGGCACATGCCTATAATCCTAACATTTGGGAGGCTGTAAACAGGAGAATCACTATGAGTTTGATGTAGTAGTGAGACTCTGAACACCCTGTAGACTCTTCCCTAAAATACAGGAAAAAAAAAAAAAAAGAAAAAAAGGAAGAAAAAAAGTACAGTGGTCTAATTGCCTGCCTGTCAAGTGCAATAGGTAGGGTTTGGTCCCTGATATCACATGCCATGCAGGCCATTAAAACTGGGCATGATGTACAAGCTTGTGCTCCCAGTGCTGGGGAGGCTGAAACAGGAGGATCACTACTAGTTCAAGCTGCCTAATGAGACCCTGTATCAAACCAACCAACGAACGAACCAACCAACAAATAAATAAATAAATTTCTAAAAAGAAAGGGATTTCTCTCAAAACTGCATTATATATTTGCATAAACCGGATGGTCATTGTTATTTGAATATTGTGGCTATTTGGGAGGACTCCAGTTTTGTGATTATGCTTCTGTTCTCTCCCCAGCCAATGGCACGTACATAGCCTCTGATTGGAAGCACTGGATTTCAATGTAGAAATTGGGAGAAGGGTAGAGGTTAGTTCTGCTTCATGCCCAGACTGACATGGATGCGAAACACCGTGAAGAGTCTTGCAGCAGTCCTAGCAAAGTCTCTTTATTCTACATGGCCAGGAAATGGGATTTGGCTCTGGACAGACAGATTGTCTACAATAAATATTTAAGATCCAGCAGTAATAGTAAATACCTTCAACTTGAAAACTCACATTATATATATCTGAGGTTCATTCTACTTGTGTTGTTTCATTAAATTTTCACAAAAAAATGAAGAAGAAAATATTCTCCTCATTTTTACTAATACTGAACCCTGAGGTTCTAGATGGAAGAGCTTGATTTCATACCAAAGTGGAAAGCATAGGAATTCTGTGTCCTTGCCAGGATGATAAAATCAAACACATGGTTTTCAGCCAACCCTGACCTACACTGGGTAGATCACAGGATGTCTTGCAGGTTGCAGCTACCACTGTTTCATTGTGATGATTGGCATCATTCTTTTGGTATTGTTGGATTTGCCTTCCAGTTCCGCTCATGATGCTGCTTTGAGACTTCCATCTGCCAGGCTTGCTCTTGAGTAGACAGTGCAGCACAGTAGGCAAGCCTTCTTGTAATCCTGTAGTGCCTTGCCCAGGTCTGTCTGTGGAGTTCTTACTCTAGGTATTTGGTGGTCTTTCCTATTATATTGTGAGATGGAACTGTCATTGATGTTATTCTGCAACTTACATGTAGATAACACTTAAGAACCACATCGTACATGTGGTTTCTCAAAAATGTAATACATTTTTATTAGATAAGTATTTGAGGGGCTGGGAAGATGGCACATTAGAATAAACCCCTGCCTGGCAAGTGCAAGGGCCCGAGTTCAATGCCTGGTTCTTCCAAAAAACAAAACAAAACAAACAAAAACAAAAACATACTTGGACTCTCTCATGTTGGGATTTCCATACCATTTGTATATTTTTATTTTGTAAGAAGAGTTAGGTAAAAGTCATTGGTAGTTAATTATTGTTGAAGAAAAATTTTACCTGAGCAGTCCTTGACATTCTAATTTGTTAGGCTCTGATAGGCTCAACATACTACTAAATGAATTTTGCAGGAGATTTCTAGAGTGTTCCACTGTCTTTATGATATTATAGGAAAATCATTTGCTGACAGGATCCAAAGATATTGAGTTGGGAATTTACAGGGCATAGGGAAGTACGTCAGGAGTAGAGCACTCTCTTAGTATGGGTGAGGCCTTGAACTCGATTCTCAGTTCAGGGATTTACTGTGACAGGGATTGCATAGTGACAAGGGGGTTGTGGTTTCAACTCCCTAGAAGTGGGGTTTGACTTCCTAGTGGTGGGAAAAAAAGAATCAGGCACTTAGTCTTCATCAAGAACTTTCAGATACTCTTTTAGTCCTCATTTCTCAGGTAACATTTATTTTTGGTCTTCTGTTGGCAATGATATAGTTAAATCCCTTCATAGCTAATGGATTTAGAAAATTTTCTTTCTCTCCCCTTTTCTACTTCCATCTTCTCCTTTACTCATTGCTTTCTCTCTCTCTGCTCTGATCTTTCCTCCCCTCTCTTGCCTTTCCTTCCCTTCTCTTCCTTTCACTCCTCCTCCCCTCTCTCCCACTTCTGTCTCTGGACAAGACAAAAGTATGACAACTTTTAAGTGCCTTTTAGAAAAAGTTGTTCCCCAGAAAACATGAACAAGAATAAATGAGTCCCCCTTTCAATATTGAATATTTATTCATGAGATATATAACTAGAAAAATTGTGCTTTGAAAAAGCACATTTTTTAATAGTTGAAATGAAAGTAAAATTAATTGTATTCAAAATTTTAGGAATGTTCTAAATTTCACTGAATACATGAGTAAGAGGCATGCTGTGACAGAAGAAGAGGAAACATTCATCTTACAAATTGTAATCTTAGCTATTTTTTCCACACAGCTCAACGCATTTTCATTTTACCTCATATGATTCCAAATGTATGCGAAGGGACAAAGTCAAGATGACATGATTTTGTACATAAATGTCCCACATTCACAAGGGACCCTTAGAATAATAACCAAATTCAGTAATAGAGAAGGATATGAAATCAACACACAAAGGTTGAGAGCATTCTTACACATTAATGATCAATGCACTGAGAAAATCTTAGGAAAATATTACTCAAAAATAACATGAAAAAATTTAATACCAAAAACTACAGCACTGTATAAGAGGAAATAGAAAAGAACACCAGAAAATGGAGAGATGCCCTCTGGCGCTGGATAGGTACAATCAATTTTGTCAAAATGGCCATACCATGAAAACTGATACACTAATTTAATGCAATGCCAATTAATATTCCAAAGCAGTATTCTTAAGAGAATTGAAAAAAATGAATCTTAAAATTCATACAGAACAAGAGGAAACCTAAAATCGTGAAAGGAATTCTGGGTAAAAAAGAAAAAACTGGAAGGAATCATAATCCTGGACTAGAAGGTATTATATAAAGCTCGTGTAATAAAAGAAGCATGATATTGGTACAAAAGCAGACAGGAGAATTAATAAAACAGAATATAAGATGCTGAAACAACCCTAAATACATTCAACTACTTAATTTTTGACAAAAGTGACAAAAGCATTCACTGGAAGCAAGAGCTGCTTTAATGGATGTGCTAGGAGAGTTGGGTATCCTTATGTAGGGGACTGAGTCTAGATCCATCTCTCTCCCATATACTAAACTCAAATCAAAATGGATCAAGGACCTATAGGCTAAAACAGCAAGACTTATCCTAGGCAAAACTTTTTTAGCCATACATGTAGGCAAGGACTTTCAGAAGAGAACCCCAGTTTCATAGGAAATCGTACCAAGTATCCACAAACGGGATTACAGCAAATTGAAAAGATTCTGCTGAGCAAAACAACAGAGTGAAAAATAACCTACAGAATGGGAAAAAATTTCCAGCTATACCTCAGACTAAAGGTTAATATCTAGAATAAAGAATAAACAAAAAAAAAAAATTAGGCCTTCCTAAATAAAAGACCTAAAAAATATCACAAGAAGTCAAACACAATGATACCTCTGCTGCTGAACAGCTCCCAGCTTGAGCTTTCTACTATTTGAACAACAAAGTTTGAAGAGAATCTGTTTAGTGTTCCTAATTTTGCTCCATAGCTGGACCCAAAATCTGAAAATGAAAAGCCTGTAAATGTTGAGCTTCTTGTAGTGGACACAGGGATGACACTTCAGCCTGTGTACTGCTTTCAGTCAGCTACGTATAGTTTGTGTTAGTCATTCTTGTGCTGTCTTTTGTGTTTCATGTAAAACATTATACCCATGACTCCAAAGAAAGTTAACCACAATAAAGTTAAAGAAACAATCATTGAAAGTCCTGGAAAAATGAATTTGTAAGTGTAATTTTGGGACTCAGATCCAAATATTTGGTTTCCCATTACAGTATTTCTTATGGGAAACTATATTTATTACTTGAACTTTCTGATAGTTGAGCACAAATTTTGAGTGAATGGTGTTCAACAGCTGAGGTATCACTGTAGTAACAAATTCTGGCAAGACTATAGAAAAAATGAACCTTTTTACACCATTGGCGGTAATGTAAACCACAACTACCACTTTGGAAATCACTATTGAGAGTCCTCAAAAAATTTCCTTGGAAAATAGAAATTCTGTTTGACCCAGATGTTCTCCTTCTAGGTATTGTCCTGAAATAGTGAAAGACATCATGTTACAATGATATGTGCGTATCTATGCTTGTAGCAGCACAGTTCAAAACAGGTAAATCTCAGAAATACCTTATATGTTCATCACCAGATGAGTGGATAAAAATGTGCATATTTAGTAATCCGGGGGTATTATTGGGGCTTTTATAGATAGCTAACAGCAGACTTTTTCTTGACTCTATACTCTGCTGCCTATACCCTGTTTCTTCCCAAGTGGGTCCTTTTTATGTGAACTTTTGATTATCCCCATATCTGCCAAGTTTTTCAGCTGCCTAAGGACTCTGGCATTAAGCTGTGGCATCAGCCTCTCTGCAGTGTGCACGATTCCCTGTTCCCTCAGTGGGTGCCAGCCCTGCTCCACTTGCTGCCTATGCAACCTCCACCTTCTGCAGGGTCTGTGCTGTGCCTCTCTGGTCTGTGTAATTCAACATCCTGCAAGTTTGAGAATGCCTTTGGTTAAGAACATCATCACTCAGTACAGTGCCACAGTCCACAATAGTAGTGAGTTATCAGCAGCTGAATTCAAGTACCTGCAATTTTTAGACTGGCCTCAAGTATGAAGAGGTCTTTTTAAATTTTAATCTTTTTTTAAAATTTTTGTTTTATTCAAGTACAAATATCAATGAGACAGTTTTAAGATACCTTGACAAGATGGATTTGATAAATTAATACATTGCAAACTATTTTCATAATGTTTTGGTATCATAGAAGGTGCATACATAATATTATACTTACAGACATTATTATACTGTATGTCTCTTATCAGTAAATTAAGGGAGTGTAGCTGTTTGCCTATCTTATTTTTTATACCTGAATTACATCAAAGATTCAATAATTAATACTTTCTACCTTGTTATTTTCCTAGTGGTTGTCCATAGTACTAGAAGCTGACTTAGTATCCTGTCTAACCACCATTAGTGTAAATCTTGCCTCTCATAGAATTATGTGGAAGCACAGCGTTATCTATCCCAACTGTACTGTCCATATACACACATCATGATTCTTCCTTTCTGTACCCCTTCCTTTGTCTACACCTGTCAGAGACGGGCACTCCATTGTCATTCAATTAATTTAGGTGCTTGAACTTGACAGCACAATCCAACAGTCCAGCATTCCACAACAACAGTGAGTTATCCGAAGAAGTTGCCGACCATAGCCATTTACAGCTCAACTTAATATTATGGTCCCGCGGTGTATACTTCATGCAGTGTATACTTCATTTTTATACTTTTCTGCTGTATGGTTAAGACCTAGATAGAGCAAGACTTATATACCAACACATGTACTTTATGTTTCTTATGAGGTCAGTGAAGTCCCCTCAGGGTTTTTCTTGTAATCCTGTACCTTATTCTGTAGATCCTTTGTCTGTGTCAGCCATGTGGATGAGTCATGGCCAATGTTTGACCAGTTTGCTCTCCGTGAAGAGGTCTTTTAAAGACTTCTCCAAATACAGCATCTCTAACTGCAAAGTATGAATAAAGGATGTTTTCATTGTGGAAAAAGAGAAAGAAAAAATACATATGTATATGCAAGATAGAATAGATATATAGCTACTTTCTCTTAGTTCATTGAGAAGAAAGGTTTGTGCTAATATTTATTAGACATCATGTCTGCATCTTGTCTTCTGAACAACTACCATGAAGACAATATGCAATGTATTAATTATTGTAACTGCCCTACTAACCTGTTTTGAAACTGTTTCTAGCTATTTTATCTTTTTTTCCTCATTAGAATGAGTAAGAATTAAAATTTAAATTAAAAAATGTATCACAGGAAAGGAAAAACATCATCAAATGCAGAATTCTAATTGTTTCAACTTCAGAAATAAATTTTGTTCTGGTCTACTTTTTGTTCTGGTCTACTTTTTGCTCTAGCTCCTTTTTTTTCTGCTATGCTTCCTACATAGTTTGGTTGCTAGCCAAGGATTTGGACAGTTTCTGTTTTGCATTTTGGTCTTATATCTTCTGAGACTACTGCTGCTAAGATTCCTCCCTTTAAGTTTTCACTTGCTTTCTAAATCTGAACTCTATCTCTACCACATTTTGCTCATGACTATCTTGTTTTCCTACCTGCAATTTATCATCTATTGTGTTTGAGAATTTTCTGAAATGTTGTAGTTATCCTGATTTAAATTTTATCCAGCATCTTATTGTTATCAGTGAGACTTTACTGACAGTTGATCCACATCTTTATAAAATATTTAACAATGAATTATAGGCATCATATCTGTACTGGTTGATACAATGTGTAAACTTGACAAGCTTAGAAGCTTAAGTGATTCAGCACAGAGCCAGGATTGTTGGTTTGGGAACATCCTCACCCTGTGCAAAGGGAGGGCGTGGACACTGTGTGAGCTCTACACCCCAGCACAGGGTAGCTTGTTTACAATATCAGGAGGGGAGAGAGTCTGGCTAGGAGCCCCAGCTCCTGCCCTTCCCTTGGCTCTTCACTATATTCTGTTGCCATGAACTGCTGCTCTTTGCCATGTACCATTCTGCATTGGAGCCCGTTGTGTACAGACTGAAACCTCTACCAACTGTGAGTTTTTATTTTATTTAATTTTATCGAAGAACAAACAGCAATGAGACAGTTTCAAGACAAATTAATAGGACAGATTCGATAAATTAATACATTGCAAACTGTTTTCATAATGTTTTGGTATCATACAAGGGGCGAACATGATATTATACTTATAGACATTATTATAGCAGATGTCTCTAATCAGTGAATTAAGAGTGTAGCTGTTTACTTATCTTATTTTTTCATAGCTGAATTATATCACAGATTCAATAATTAATACTTTCTACCTTGTTATTTTCCTAGTGGTTGTCCATAGTACTAGAAGCAGACATAATATCTTGTCCAACCACTGTTAGTGTAAATCTTGCTTCTCATAGAATAATGCAGAAGCATGGCATATTTATCCTAACTGTACTGTTTATACACACACATCATGATTCTTCCTTTCTATACCCTTTTTTTTTGACTAGACCTGTCAAAGATGGGCACTCCATTGTCATTAAATCAATATAGGTGCCTGAACTAGGTGACACAATCCAACACAGTCCAGCATTCTACAATAACAGTGAGCTATCTGAAGAAGTTGTTGACTGTAGCCATTTATAGCTCAATTTATTATTATGGCCCCATGTTATATACCTCATTTTTATACTTTTCTGCTGGATGGTTAAGACCGAGATAGAGCAAGACCTATATACCAAAAGATGTAGCTTTTGTTTCTGATGAAGTCAGTGAAGTCCCCTCAGGGTTTATCTTGTAATCCTGTCCTTTACACTGTAGATCCTTTGTCTGTGTCATCCATGTGGATGAGTCACAGCCAATGCTTGACCAGTTTGTTCTCTGTGAGAGCCTGAGAGAAAGTATTCTCTCCATGTAACTCTCCCCAGGCACACTATAGATCATCCATGTCTTTTCTCTGTGGCTCCATAATCTCCTTGGTCAGAAAATTTGGGGCCCAACTGAGTTTCATGAGGTTACAGTACAGGTTCACCCATGTCCTGAGTCTTTGCTGACCTTGAAAGGCTAGGGTGAGTTTTAAATAAGCGGTTCCTTTCTTGAATTTGAATGTTAGCATTTTGTCCCAGCAATAAATAAAAAGTAACTGAGACAATATTACTTCAAAGTTAAATATTTCTTATGTATGTACAAAAATAAGAGACTGTGTTACAGTGTTCCTGATGTTATCATACTTAAAAACTTAAAAATGAATCATGAACTTCTGATAACCTGGCTAACTTTAAATTTCTCCAATTGTCTCCTCTATACTGAACCATAAGTCAAGGTCTACAGTCCTTAGGTATTATATCCTTTTTTTCCAGTTTTGTTTTTTATTTTGAAGAGAAAACAAATTAAAATGATACAGAATTTCAAAGCAATAATAGGTAACTAGCAATGGTTATATTGCATATTATTATCTTCAAAGTAGTTGCTCAAGGGCCAGCCAGATAGCTCAGCAGATTAAAGAGCCTTCTTAGGCAGATACAGGCATGGGGGTTTGATCCCCAGCATACCATGCTGGCCCTATTGAGATGGGGACTGAGACTGGGTGTAGTGGTACACATCTGTAATCCCAGGGCTTGGGAGGCTAAAACAGGAGGATCAATCTGTGCAGTGAGATCCTGGAGACCCTGTACTAAATACATAAAATAATAGTTGCTCAGATTACCATATTGGGAGTGAAAATTGATCAAAACATTAATCATTAACTGTTCCTTTCAATAAACCAATAAATGAGTAGTATAATTATTTTAGCTATCTTATGTATATACTTTTTTTTTTGATCCCTTCCTTCTTTCTCCTTTTCCTTCTTCCTTCTTCCTCTTCTCTTTTCTCTTTCTCCCCTACTCACCCTCCTCCTCTTTCTTCATCTCTTAGTGACATTAATTTAAAAATAAACAATTTTTCTGTGCATGGCTCATATTTGAGATATATGTGGTATTGTTTAACTTGTTCTAGTTCTTGCATTTCCTTTCAATTTGAAGTTAGAAGTTACATCTAATCAGAAGCAAGTTAAATATCGTTAGCAAACATACACCCATGTTATTGGGACATACTTCATGTTTCTACTGTTGAAGGATCCCTCTGGAAGGAATGTGACCAGGCCCTTCTTCACTGAGGTTGGGGGCTTCTCAGAACAGAAGACAATATGGCACAATTAGTTCCTATGTGTGCATGAGTAATTCTAGCAGGTTCTGTGACATAGACTGGACCAAGTCATCTGTAGCTTCTTAGTGTGTTATCATATAAGGGAGAAAAGGCTCAAGAACTGTATAAAAGACAAAACTGTCATGCTGTTCTGTCCTTTGTCAGTCTTTGGACATCAGTCAACTGAGTCAGTGCCAGCATGGATAAATAATGCTTCCAGGAGAGAGGCTGGGTATTTCTTCTCTCTGTGAGAATCTTGCTATACTGCTAAGATACCCATAATCTGCTTGTACTACTCTTGGCCTTATTAGTGGATTCAGGAAGGATCCTTCCTTCCTTCTTTCCTTCCTTCCTTCCTTCTTTCCTTCCTTCCTTCCTTCCTTCCTTCCTTCCTTCCTTCCTTCCTTCCTTCCTTCCTTCCTTCCTTCCTTCTCCTTTCTTTTTTTGGTGCAGGGTCTCACTACACAGCTCAGACTTGTAGTGATCCTCCTGATTTCTGCCTCTCTTGTGCTGGGATTACAGGTATTCACTACCATGTCTAGACTTTATTCAGTGCACCTGGGGTGGGGCCGGCATGGCAAGTGGTGCCAGGGATTGAACCCTGGCCCTTGCACTTACCTAAACAAGTGCTTAGTGTGCTGAGTATACTGCTGGCCTATCCTTTCTTTTCTTATGTTTTGAGACAACATCTTGCTATGTAGTGCAATTTGCTTTAAACTCAGTATGTAGCCCAGGTTGCCTTGAACTTGAACTCGTGATCCTCCTGCTTCCACCTTTTGAGCGCTGGCCATGCAGATGTGCTCCACCAGGACTGGCTCTGGGTTCTTTAGGAGATTATTTGATCATCTAATTTAGGATGGCCCATCTAGATCCAGTGTTTTCAGGCGAGGATCACACTTCTCTCTCCAGCCGTTTTAATGCGTGCCTTGGTAAAGATGAGAGCTGGCACCAATTCCTTGGTAGCTCTCTCAGCATCCACAGGACTAAAACGTAAAAGCATTTGTATTGAAATTGATTACTTTAGTTAGTCCTCTAAGGTGGGTATTGAAGCTCCATCAGGTGTCCTGAGCTTCTGTGTTCCCATCTTATGTGTAGTTATGCTTTCTAAGCTTCTGGCATGAAGATGTCCTCATTATAATGCTGATAATCTTATATTCTTTTATGATTTGATTAATGTAAACAGCAACAGTAAAAGAATTCAAGGAAATTAAAAATATTCACTTAGAACCTGAGCTTTTGGTGATTTTGCTGACCCACTCTTCATTATGTGGTGGCTTCTTGAGTCACAGAAAACTTCTTTTATATATTACTCAGCTCAAGTCAGTTTCTATATATTAGATTATATCAGCTTGATTAAATTGGTTTTTATATAACTGCACTCATTTCCATGGGCAAAATAAAGATCTTTGAATCATCTTTGTATTTGATTAGGGCATGATGTAGCTTTAAAATCTTTTTTTCTCCTTTGTAAATCAAGATTTAGTCATTTAAATTAGAAGCACTAGGCCCTACAGCCCAATTTTAAATCAAGCCAGCAGCTCCAGTTTTTGAAATAACAGTGGACATTGGTCTGGGGAGTCCTTTCTTTATCACCATTCACTATAGGATGAAGCAGAGCAATTATTGCTGCACAATAATTTAATGTTGTTTCATTGAACATTGTCTTTTGTCTTGGTAGGAAGTTCTGGGATTCATGAGGATGTCCATTTTCTATGAAATACTGTCCCATTTATGTAGATTAAGTTGGAATCTGTAGTCATAAAACATAAAGATATAAAGATGAATGAGAGTTTGAGTAGAGAATAAAAGTGTAAGAATAAATTAACTTGCATCCTTTAAAAATTATACTACTATTTTAATAGTTAAATACACTTTTCCTTTTTCTTACTTGAGGTACTGTTCTTTCTTTCTTTCTTTCTTTCTTTCTTTCTTTCTTTCTTTCTTTCTTTCTTTCTTTCTTTCTTTCTTTCTTTCTTCTTTCTTTCTTTCTTTTTCACAACAGATTCCTGACATGTTAGAGCAGAGAATAATAATTAAAACTTGTTTTATAAATTTAAGTCAAATGGATATAATTCATTCCATAAAGACATGCTTATTTTCAAGTAGTAGGTGTTCTTTTAGGAGACATTATTTCGTACTTAAATTACAGTTTTTACCTGTTCTTCTCATTAAGTTCCCTGAAGTAGTAACATCTTGGACATTTTAGAGAACTTCCATAGAAGGAAATATTTTTGTGTAATGCTTTCTGTGTAATAGCATCACAGAAGCATAAACTTTCTCCTTTTAATACCAATTATTATTTTGCCCAACAGGAAATGAAAACATTGTCACAAATGAAAATATTTTCTTCTAAAACCAGATAAATAGGTAATCATTTCATCTTTCATACCTGAGGAGTCTCATTCCTTCAGATCACATAATTTGTCAAGGTTTTCTGTATTTTTATGTATTTTTTGTGGCTGTTTTCACATGCATGTAATGAATTGGCTCCATAGTACTTGATGTGCAAAAATCGTATTCATTTATTTTTATAATTTCCAAATAAAATTTGGTTCAAGCCTCATTTAATCACAACATTTTCCGACCTCAAAAGCATATTCTTCCAAGCCTATGAATTTTCTGTGCTTGCATAGCTATCCTTTAGTGTTAATATGCAGCCCCAGTTTAATAATTTCATTGGTCACCATCTAGTGGATTGCTGAGATGCAAAGTGCAGAGGCAGCTCTATGACTGCAGCCGGTTCCACCCAACCTGTTCTCCATTACCAGATGAGTATTTGAGTGATTTTCTTTTCTCTTCCCTGGGAGTCCTGCTTGTTAGTAGAGACAGACACGATAGAAGGGAGAAACCCAATCAGTCAAGCAGAAGGGAGCAGTCCTGCTTCCTTAGAAGTTTGTTTATAGGATAAAGTGCCCTACTACTTCTTGAGCAATGTAAAGATCTTCTGGATTTTTCTAGAAACATCAATTTCTTATTCCTGCTCAGCATTTCTGAATGTGGCCACTACACCGCTGACAGACTGCAGCACTTACTCAGGTGGACACACGTGGGTCGCAGTCCCTTCATTCAACACTCAGTTCTGATTATTGTCCAAAGTTGTGAAATCGTCATGATTATTTTCTCAAAATCAGCAGCTCTAAATGCTGTAACACATGCTGGGAAATTTGTACTGAAAAGAAATTTTAGAAATTTGGGGGGAGATTTCCATTGCACAATATGATTTTATTTTTTCTTCCAAACATTCCACACATTCGTTTTTTAAAAACAAAATAAAACAATCCTAATGCGATGTTTATTCACTGGGGTTGCTATAAATTTCATTCTGTGTCACTTTGGGGTCTACTTCTTCTCAGTCCCTTGAAGGACACAGGATGCTTATGTGGGAGCAGAGTTTCTCAGTCTTGGCACTGCTGACATTTTGAACCTGCACGACAATGCTTTTATGTTGTGAGAGGCGATTGTGTGCGTGGACGGGCATTCAGCATGTTGTCCTCTGCCCATCGATGCCAGAAACTTTTAGTGGTGTCTAGCTGGGAAAAATAGAACACTCTTCCCTGACCTGGGAAAACTACAATTTTCTCCAGGCATTGGCAAATAAACATCCTGTTGGAGTGCAGGTCCCCTAGTTTAGAAACACTGCTCTGGAATAATTGGAGAAGGAGGCTCTCATTTCAGCTCCAACTTTCATGGTGGCTACTTTCATATGACTCTTGCAGTGCCTGCTTCTCACTGTCTGAAGATCTGTGCCAAGGCACCCAAAGGGCAGTGCTCACCGCCCAGGCTCTTCATGTGCAGGGTGGCTTTCCTTAGGGATTGTTTTTAAATGTTGGAGGTGCTGTGTAGAATGGGAGTTTTTTCTGGCATGCAGAGCTTTTTGTCTTTCTTTCCTTCTTTCTTTCTTTCTTTCTTTCTTTCTTTCTTTCTTTCTTTCTTTCTTCTTTCTTTTTTTTCTTTCTTTTCCTTTCTTCTTTCTTCCTTTTCTTTGTACTGGGGATCAAACTCAAGATCTTGTTTTGGCGGGGCAGGTGCTTTTGCTGCTGAGCTACTTCCCTGGCCCTTTGTTTCCTTTTCTATATTGCTTGTCACCTTAGCAAATCTTATACAATGCTATTAAGAAATAAGTTTTGGTGCCAGCCCCGCCCCGGGAACTGAGACGTGCTGTGGTGGTGCACACCTGTAATCCCAGCTCTTGGGGGGCTGTAAAACAGGCAGATCAGTATGAGTCCAGTCTAGTAGTGAGACCCTGAACACCCTGTAGACCCTTTCCTAAAATACAAAAAATAAAATAAATAAAATAAAAAAATAAAAAAAAAGAAATAAGTTTTGAGAAAAACCCACAATTACCTTGGAAATGCTAAACAGTACTTCTAGGGCATATTGCCCTTCTTTTTTTTTTTTTTTTTTTTTTTTTTTTTTTTTTTTTTTTTTTTTTTTTTTTTTTTTTTTTTTTTTTTTGGCAGTATCCAATACAGAAAAATCGTTATCTCTTTTTCTTGTTTGCTGACTTATCTATTTACTTATTTCTCATTATCATTCTCATATTCCTTTCCTTTTCTGTATTTTCACTGAATTTCTTCTCAGCTTATTTTCTTTCTTTTCTTTTTTCCTATAACCCATTTTCTTCATGTCATCCTTTCTATTTCTTCTTCAAATACAGTAGTTGTGGTCATAGAAAATTTAACTATATAGGAGGAATGGAAAGTGCATCTATCCTACAACTCTGTTGCTTTAGAAGCAAGTTAAGAGAGAGCTTAGCTGTTACATTGCTTTTTCCAAGAAGAAAAGCTTGCTTGTGTTTGCATGAAACACAAACTGTTATTATAAAGTACAAAATAATCTTTGAAAACTTTATAAGGACAGTAAAATACTTTACATCTCCCTCCCTCCCTCCCTCCCTCCCTCCCTCCCTCCTTCCTTCCTTCCTCACCAGACCATGAAAATGTTAATTCTATTTTTTAATTAGGTTTAGTGGTACATTTTAGGTATACATAATGATCACATTCATCATTGGGAATTAGTACCTGTGCATGCTATAACTTTTGCCATTCCCCTTCTTTCCTTTCAACCCTCTTCCTCTCCTTATTTACAATGGCTTTGTTTCTACAAAATGGAACTTTAAAAGTTATTTTTGTTTTCATGTAGAGATAAGGAACTTCATGCTTCCTGCTGTTGCCCATATAACCAACACCCCTCCTGCCTCACACCAGATGAAGAGACAGAACAGAGAGATGCTGCATCAGGGGCTGTGGCAGCCAGTGTCCTTTTTGTGAGAAAGAGGGGCAACTGAAGCTTGCTACAAAGCCAAGGCCAGTGGAGGTCTGCACACTTTGTCCTTTTCTCCTTGCTCCCCTCATTCTGCTCCTTACTTACACTCAGCCACTCAGCGAGACAGTGATTTCAGGAGAAAGCCTCCCCTGACTTCTTCTATGTAGCTTTTCAAGGACATTCTTTTCGTTTTTTCCAGAAAATATGGTTTCTTATTTGATAGGGACAGGCAAACACGCCTGGGAATAGGAACCTAAGAGGCTGGCAATCAATCAATCCTTGGCGATTCATTTTGTTTTTCATCTTCATCTGGGAGCAAATATTGTTTGAGCCTTGAAATCAAGAGCTCTGGATTATCTCCAAGGATGAGGGACCAGGCCGAGGGGAGTAATGTATAGCATAGTGGGAATATTTTGTCATAGGAGGGAGAGCTACTATCATTTCTTGGAACATTAAAAAAAAAAAAACTTTTGAATTAATGTGAAGGTTGGGGCAGGCTTGAGATTCATCCATACATTTAGGATGGAAAAATTTCTGGCTGAGTTTCTAAGACTGGAAAATCACTAAGTATCTTCTTCTGTATCCACAAGAGGTCAGAAGCATATTTAACTCCTGGATAACAGCATAGCTTCTGTAGTCTCAGCCATTCTTTAAGTCTGACCCTGGTCCAGGGCACGTTTCCTGCAGGGCGGTGCACCGGCTTTCCTTGACCCCCAGCGCTCCTCACAAGCCCTCCGGTGCCTCTGGATTAGCTTGAGCGCATCTCTCCTCAGACTCATCTCTTCCCCTTCTGGCTGGCTCAGGTAGCTCTGTGTTCACTGAGGGAGGCTGTTACTGTAGGATAGATGTTTCAGACCCCATCTTTCAAAAGGGAGTATCTTGATGATGAAATTAATTTTCTGCGCCTTAAGGGCCAGGCTGCAGTCCACACTAGGTGGAGTGGCCAGGCACCTGCCCTGCTCTGCAGCATGGAATGCCTCAGAGCTCAGCTTCCACACTTGGTTTTCTGTTCAGTTCATTTGGATCTTTCCTACTCAGTAATCTGGAACCCCTCACATTAAAGGTGTAGATAT
Organism: Ctenomys sociabilis; assembly: GCA_004027165.1. NCBI lineage: Eukaryota > Metazoa > Chordata > Mammalia > Rodentia > Ctenomyidae > Ctenomys > Ctenomys sociabilis. The sequence continues at coordinate 85,445 of PVKA01002438.1, read as the reverse complement.
TTTTGCCTTACTGTGACATATGATCCGAAATCTGTTTCCAAATATTGTATTGAATATGGTTTTCCTGGGGCCCCTGAATTTCTTACCATCTTGATCACTGCTGAAGTACAGTCTGATTGTACCCCCAACTATAGAGCTGACATTTGTCTAGGCTCATCTTCATCAGTGCTAAACAACCCACTTCAAGTAAAACTTAACTTTCACCCAAATTTAAGCCAGTTGTATCCTGGTTGATGTCCTGAATCACAACGTCATAAACTGGCTCTTGCTATACTTCACCATGTAAATAAAATGAAGCTAATTGTTCTCAGTAAAACACCACAGATGTCTGGATACCCGATGGATTACACATATGAAGAACAAGAGGATGAATATCACTGTACCTCAGAAGCAGCTCTGCCCCTGGCACTTCCCTCCTCCATGGCTTCATTTTCTTGCTTTTTTGTCTTTGTAGGTAAACAACTATTCTGAATAGTGGATGAGGTTTTATATATATATATGTGTGTGTGTGTGTGTGTGTGTATTATATTCTCTATATTCTTCACATTTTTAACTTCACACTTCTCAGTCTAAGAGGTCTTAGAGCACAGGAGTGAGAGCACAGACTCCAGAGTCACACCATCTGCACTGCACCATAGGGATCTTATTTATTGGCTGTGTTGACTCTAGAAGTTATTTAATTTTTTTCTGTATAATTCAGAGAGGTTTTAAAGCCATAAATCACTAATAAGTGCACAACTTATTTGGTTCAAAGAATAACTTGTTTGCTATAGGTGAAATGTATATATTTTAGGTCTTAGAACGGTAACGGTGCATAGGAAATTCCATCTTAAATATTTGAAATGCATTGTTATCTTAAGCAAGTAATTTTGCATGTTTTTAAGCTTCATAGAAATGACGCCATATCATATATATTTTTCTGCAGCTTCCTTTATTTGCTTAATGTTATGCTTGAGACATTTACGTAGCTACATGTAGCTATTTTCTATTGGTATGTTATGTATATTTTTTACCCCAATTTATTAGCCATTCTCCTGTTGAAGGACATTTGTTCCATTCTCAATTATTTTTCTTTCTTTCTTTTTTTTGGTGGAACTAGGGATTGAATTCAGGTCATTGTGCTTGCGAGGCAAGTACTTATTCTACTGAGCCATCTCCCTGGCCCCTTAATTATTTTTCAATAACAAATAATTTTGCTATAAATACATTTTATGTGCCTTCTTGTTCTCAAGAACAAGGTTTTTTTTTGTTAGTTAAATAATGAATATATCTTTTAATAGTTCAACCTCTATAGCTCCATTTTTCTCACGGATACACTGATCTCACTATATAATGAAGTTTAGTCTTGTTGATTAATGAAACCTAGACCCTTTTTGTCTAAGTGTTCTATTTTGAATATAATATGATCTGTTATCTCAGCATAGCTGATAAGTTTTCACATTTTATATCCTTTCCATGTCTCTTGCTAAAGTTGCCTCTGTGGCTTATGGACCTTGTTCAGGAGAGGGACAGCCTAGGAGGACCCGAACCTTTGGCTCTCTCGTGGAATCTTGCTGACTGAACCTCTCTCTGGGCTGGCGTGCATGATTATATGCTGTGGGTCTGACTGCTTTTATAAAGTCACAAATTACAACTATCATAACCTCTGATTGCTGTTGTTTCCTTCACACTCTACAGTCATCAGGCCACAAGTACAGATTTGTTAGCTTTTCTAGGAACTGGATAGACTACAGAAGGGGCAAGAGCTCTGTTCCGGGTCACAGAAGCATCACACTGCAGCGCTGCTTTCGCACGGGACCGGCTGCGCTGTGTGCGAGGTCCACCCTGCAGACATCCCCCCGACAAACTACCTAGGCGGGGCTTCCACCACCTCACTGTTAGCCTGTGGTCTCCTCTAGCGTGCTTGCTTCTATTATACCGCTCTGGAGAGTTCTGCCTCAAGATGGGAAGCAGTACTCATATCTGGCTTCTCCATTTTACCTGTTTGTGATATTTGAGACTTCTTTGTGAGCAAGCAAGTCCACAGCTGTTCATCCTTTTCCTGTCTGGAAGAGCTTGCCTCATGGTCTGTCTTCCTCATCTCTGCTGAGCACTTGCCTTGGCTTCTCTTCAGGCATACAGGCAGGCAGAGTGTCAATGGGAAGTGCTTCAAGACCAAGAACAGACAGAAGTTTTGTCATAACATTGAACCCATCACTGAAGTTCCAGAATATACCTTTTATAAATTATGAAAGGCACGATATGATGGTGCACACCTGTAATTCTGGTACCCAGGAGGTAGGAGGCATGTCATGAGTTTGAGGCCAGTGTGGGCTACATAGTGAGTTCAACACCAGCCTGTCTCAAATATCTATAAAAGAAATCAGTAGAATAAATGCTTCCTTGGCAAGTGCAAGGGCCTGAGTTCAATCCCTGGTTCCACAAAAGAAAAAGAAAAAAAATCCATAAAAAACTGTGTGAAGATATTCCTCACCTAGGATGACAGGGCATTTACACCTGGATGCTGTTGGCAAACAGAAATATGTGCTCGTGCTACTTTTTATTCATTGTGGAGGAGTCAGAAACTGAATCTGCATGGGAATTGCTGGGGTCAGAAATCTGGTTTTGTGAAGCAATTGCTATGTATCACAAGAAGTGTTTCAAGCAGCCAGATCTCTTCCTCCTAGAGGTCTTTGTGTTGAGAAGCACAGCCTCAGAGATGGAGGAGTGAGATCAGCAGCCTAAGGTCACAGGACGGGAAAGGCAGAGCGAGGGCACTGATCCTTGCTTTCCGGGCCCAGCAGAGCAGGCCACGACGCCCCATGGGGTCCATCTCCATTTTGTGTGGATGGCAGGCACTGCCTTAGCCAGAACTCGTATCTGTGCACCAAAGATTGATGTGTCTTTCAGAATAAGATATTTCATGTCTTTTGCCTCATAACCATAGGTTAAAAGAATTAAGGGACAAGGAGAAGTCAAGGTGACCATTTCAGGCAGTCATTACCTTGCTCATAAAATTACTCTATAAACTTGACAATATTATTAAAGGTCAGTTAGTTTAAGCAATTGCTTCATTTCATGAGGGCATGGGGCAAAGGGCTATATATTCTCGGTCACATCCTTATGTGGCTGCTCTCATAGGGTACAATGAATTAATTTAGGCAAGGTAAATGAGAAGGACAACACAAGCGTTCCTCTGCAGAAGCACTTTCAGAGAAAGAGAGCAGTAAGCTTATTTAAGAAGTGGTTTGCTTTTGTAAAAATCCTCTCAAGATATTAGTTATGGGAAGAGGAGTTCAAATACACGATTCAGGAATGAATGAGTCTAGCTTTGTTTGGGAAAGGTGCAGCCTGATGAAAGATTCAGTCCTGTCGTCCCTGAGCACAGGGCGGGGTCCACAAACCAAAAGTCCAGTTCAGGGACTCAGTCCAATGACTTGATGAGTCATCCCATTTAATTAACCAGTTATGAGATTATAAAATTCTAAATAAAGTTAGGCAAAAAAGAAAACACAGGCTATCTCTAGCAAGCATTTTAATTTATTCTCTACCATAATTTTGTGTGAAATTTTGGAAATGGATGCTGGTGAGTCAAAGATTTTATACAAATTTATTAAATACATAAATCGGTATAATATGAATGAATAAAGCAAATGATACAGTGGATAAATTAAAGTATATTACAAAGATATGTTCACATAATTTTAAAAGGGTGGGGAAGGAAGAAAAAATTCATTGAGGGCATAAAGAAAAATAGTTTAATAAAGCAGTATATCTAAATTCAAAAATCACATAAAGACCCACCACCCCAAATGGTGTTATTTTCTGCTTTAATATGACAGGTAGTTTTGGCTGTTTCTTAACCTGTTAGTTTTCCATTTACATTTCCATATTTATAAAGCCAAGTTCACATTCTTAGCGCTTTATCTCACTGTAAGGGTTAGGAGGGTTAATGGACCCTTCCGCTGGCTCCGAATATCAGCCTTCCAAAGTGCAGACTCCAGCTCCACTTTCCACGGGAGACCATTAGGATCGAAGGAATGAAAGCGAATGGCTCAGAAATGTCGCATTTTCTTCCTCTAGCATTTGCACACTTCACCTGGGACACTTAGCTCTGGTACTGCAGATCCTGTCCTATGTCTTAATTCTCCTCTTAGTTTTGAGAATTGCATTTTAGAATTGGAGACTGAGATCTGTTCTGCTAGTATGTGCTGACAGAATTTTATAACATGAAGATCAAGAATTTTTCAGCAGCAAGAACGTGAGCATTCAGATAGAGAATGAAGCGTGCGCCAGAGTGGGAGAGAGCAAGGCCAACCCTGGGCCTCACAGGAGGCACCAGCAGCTTTGGGCTCACGGGTATCATTGTACGGGAGGAATACAATCCCCAGTGAGAAATCCAAGCCTTGTGATTAGTATCAGTAGCGGAAGGACACGTGACCTTTAAACATAGGAGAGGTTAAAAAAAAATGGGAGAGGTAGTCTGAAATTCCCTATTGTTTTACTCTGCGTTTGGAGCAGATCCTTTGTCAGTGCTTCTTTTCTTTTCCTGGAAGGTTACAGCCCGACGCTGGCATGAGCTCTCCTCTCCAGCTTGCTCTCCACAGTGCTGCTGAAGCCTGTAGCGGCTCGCAGCACACCCTTTCTGGGGTAATGCTACATCGTTTTCAAGGAGAGCTAAAATAATTTAGTTCAGCAAAATGCCGTTATGATTGGCCTACTGAAAAGGGTTGCTGAGCTGGCTATAACTCATCTGCTTCGTTTAACAGCTCTACCATTCAACTTGCATTGGAGCACTGAAAACGAGTACGCTTTCATTGTACGGCTGCAATCTTTGACACAGCTTCCAAGTTCCAGGAGAAAATACTGCATTGCCGCTCTCCGGTGTATGCTGCGGAATCTCAGTGGGTGCTCGGCTGCAAGAGGCGGGGGGCGGGGGAGCGCAGCCGCAGCCTGTTTTCAGCTCAGCTCAGCAGATCCCTCGGTTACAGAATATAATAAGGAAAATATCCTCTGCTTGGGGGCAGAGAGACTGGGGAGCGAAGACTAGGTACACCGGTACTAATTAAGCAGGTTAGGCTAGCTTCATTATTCATTTAAAAATGATCAGAAAATAAACGTGTGGTTTGTTTAACCGGACTGCAGATTTTCTAATCAAATAGGTTTTTTTTTTTTTTTTTTTTTTTTAAATCCTGGAGAATTTATGAAATAGAATTGAGATGCCAGCTATGTTCCGACCATGTCCATAAGACTTCGTTAATTTTAACCGCAGCAAAGGATTTTCCACGTCTTCCCCATCGCAGACTAACCAAAGAAAGACTGAGCAAGCTGAGATAAATTTGGTGAAAGATTTATAAGGTGATTCAGTATCGATTTTTCTCCTGGAATAAGAGCTTCTCTGACAAGTGCAAGGGCCTGAGTTCAATCCCCAGTTCCGGAAAAAAAAAAAAAAAAAAAAAAAAAAAATTTCCTCCTGAGCACACAGTCTCCTTCTCTGCACAGCTGTTGCTTATTTCCAATATGTTCTAGGCATTGGAAATACAAAGATTAAAAAAAAAAACAAAACTCAAATCATCAACACCACGTAACAGTTCTCAGTGGTACAAGACTTTCAGCCTCTCTTTTTCTTCACTTCCCAAGGCCTTGAACTTGCCCACTGCAGTGTTTGTAGTTTAGTACAGCTGATGCTATTCCATGCGTCTTCCAAGTCTGCCACGATTCCACTTGTTAAGGAGTGGGGAGCACAGGAAATACTCAAACTCTTTTGCCCGAAGCGATTGTGCTCTAAGCACTACTGTCCCTCCTTTACAGAGGTGAGGCGTGAGGAAGGGAGCTTGCCCAAGGGCACCGAGTGAAGAGGCCTGCAGCCCACGGGCGCTTTCTCACTGATCCTGCTTCCAATGTGGTCAGACAGAGCGCCTTGCTCTGGGGAGACTGGAACTGGATAAGTGGCTCCTGGGACCCCTAAAAGTAAGCCAGAGGTCCACCAAATATGTTTCCTTTTTTAAATTTTTATTTATTTTTTTAATTGAAGAACAAATAGCAATGATACAGTTCAAGACAAATTAACAGGACAGATTCGATAAATTAATACATTGCAAACTGTTTTTGTATCCTACAAGGTGCATACATGATATTATACTTACAGGCATTATTATAGCAGATGTCTTTAATCAGTGAATTAAGAGAGTGTAACTATATACTTATTTTTTATAGCTGAATTATATCACAGATTCAATAATTAATACTTTCTATCTTGTTATTTTCCTAGTGGTTGTCCATAGTACTAGAAGCTGACATAATATCTTGTCCAACCACTATTAGTGCAAATCTTGTTTCTCAAAGAATTATGCAGAAGCACTGCGTATTTATTCTAACTGTACTGTTTATACACACACACAACATGATTCTTTCTTTGTATACCCCCCTTTTTTTTTGTCTAGACCTGTCAAAGATGGGCACTCCATTGTCATTAAACCAATTTAGAAATGTGCAATAACAACAAAAACGAACTGAGTCAGATAGTTAGGGCAAACTGAACGGCACATGCTGAAAGATGTTTCCGTTAGCATTTTGACCTCACTTTCAGTCCTTCCACAGATCAGGGGTGCCACCCATGCGAAAAGTGCTTCCGATCAGAAGTCTTCTGGAGTTTTTAGACTTTGGACTTTTCATATACAAATAATGAAATATCTTGGGAATGGGACTGAGATGCCAGCTATGTTTATATTTTCATTTGTGCTGTATGCACAGAACCTTGTTCTTCTGAGACAAGGATAAAGGTGTTAAATCCAAGGGTGCAGATGGCACTTAGGTAGTAGCACAAGTCTTTATCCATATGAACCTTGACTACATACTTCTGTACTTGCGTGTGCTGATTACTTCCAGTTATTACACTATACTTATTCATAATTCTTTAATAAACATTGGTCCAAGCCATTTTGTTTTAAGATGCTTTAACTAATACAATTCCATGGCCAAGTGAAAAACAATTTTAGAAAATAATTTTCATGTAGCTGAGTTAGCTGGAGCTCACCACATTGGTTCAGCTGTAGAAGTTCCCCAAAGCTGTGACATCACATTGCCTCAAGAAACTTTCAGATTTTGAACTTCAGATTTTTGGACTGGGGATGCTCAACCCATTACAATTTTAGCTCAGAGGATGCTTAACTGAGCTGAAGATCTATTTTGTCAAAGGTGTGCTTTTTGTTACTGTTTCTTCTCTTCAGTGAATAACAGTATGAGTTGCCTGTATTAGTATTGTGTTGTCACTTAAAGTAGTTATTCAGAAGGTTTCCTTCCAAAAACTAGCCATCTCTAATTCTACCTTAGCAACTCAGAGCATTTCCTCTTGAGTGGTATAAAAATTATTTTATGAGACTTATGCTTTTTCCCAAAATGTATCTACTAAAAATTCTGTCTCTAGTTTAAGCAGAGAAGCCTTGGCTAGTACTTCAAAAGCAGGACTGTCTGGGAAGAATGTTTTTAGTGGAGAACAGTTTGAAAGAGGCTCTCAGAGAGCTTTTGTTCTTGCCTGTTTAACAGCTGAAGGTTTAGAGAAGCCTACCTGAGTCACCTTTTGCATTTGAGTCCAAACCTGAATCCATTAAAGGGCTCTCCTGAGCTTGCAGTGCATTTCAGTGCTCCTAGGAGGATGCTTCCGGCTCAAGTAACTGGTTTGAAATTGCATGGCCTCAGGCTCCACTGTCTTTATTTTGAGGAAGATGGGAATCTGGGAATTAGTTCAAAAGCTGCAACCACTTTTCGCTTTTGTCTCTACTGTCTGTTGTTCAGCATCAGTACCACACCATGGCAATAAATTAAGACTATTCTGGAGGACTGAAGTCATAGTGGTTAGAATTAATACCATTCTGTAGCTTGTCACTTTTCAATTATTGTATTATTTCTTATCTTTGTAACTATATAACCCATATGTATGTTTGGAAGTTGGAAGAATGAACAAAAAATGCAGTCATTTTCTCTGATTCTTACTTATGGCTTTTGGAGGGGGGTTGGTAGAGGACAGAAGAGAGAGGGAGGGAGAGAGGGAGAGAGAGCTTAAGAATGAATATAGAGAAGGCTGTGTGAGGGTGTCTTAAGTTACTCTTCTCTTGTTGTTGGGACAGATACCCCACACCCAAAATGAAGGAAGGAAAGGTTTATTTAGCTCACAGTTACTGGAGGTTTCAGTCCATACTCCGCTGGCTCCAAGGCAGATTGGCAAATGGCAGAGAGCAGCAGTTCATGGCAGCAGAACAACAACAATGCAACAAAGAGCGACAGTCTGTCTCTCTTATATTACATTCAGGCTATCCATCCCAGGGTGGGGTGTAGTACCCACACTCATAATCCCAGTAATACTAAAACCCATAATTCCAGTAGATCATGAGTTAATCTGAAACTCTACAAGTATGGGTCTTTGACATCTGATGGCCAGGTGATGCAGAGAATACTTGTGTGCTCTGCAGAAGAGTAGGGGTGCAGAAGACAGTAAGCACCCATGGTGGCCTAGCTGCTCAGAAGCTATTTTCCCCCAAAGTAATTCTCAGGCTGTGCATATATTATGTCTGCACATATATTAGGCAGCACAAGACCTCTTGAGCAGGTATAGAGAGGGACTGCTCATGCTGAAACCTGAAACTGTGTTTTGAAGTGAGCCAGTGACTGGCTATGCAGTTACATTGGCAAGGCTAAGTGGGAAGGTGTGGCCTCTGAGCCAGCTGGCATCACAGGGCTGGAGCTGAATCTGGAACCTCACAGTAGTTGATAAGAGGGCGGCTTGGGGAAGATGGCAGAGCTCATAGCAGTGCTCCAGTCCCAGTGGTATGATGCAAACAAGTGTCATTTTGATTACGCTATTCCTCAGCCTCTGTATCCTCACTTAGGAGAGAATAATAAGGAAACCTAGTTATTTGGTTTTTTTTTTAAAGTATTGAGAGTGATTGGCACAGAGAATATATTCAATGCATGTTAGATATTAATTGAATCATTACTACACTTCATTGCTAAAATCTGGCAGAAGACAACTCTTCTTTTTTCAATTTAGTTTTCCTTTCCTGTTATGCACACTGCCCTTAGAAGTGCAGTCTTGATGCTCATAGGTGCGACTATCAAAGTAGCCTGTGACAAATGGCTTTCTGGAGAAAGCAAGCACTTGACTTCTGGGACTTGTTTGTGCAAACCTCATGTGCAGCCCTGCAGCTTTTTCTCTTCCACATGTTGCCCCCATTGCAGGTGGCCATGGTTCAGCTGGGGACTTAAAAATATGAAGAGTTGTGAAACACTGATAGAGTAGGAGCCTAGGTGCTGGATGGTAGCATGCATCCCTTAATCTCTACCACTGCTACCAGTTGGCTTGAGCTAGAAGCAGTGTGACTGTGTGAAGCCACTGAGATTTCTCTCCCCTCCCCTCTCCTCCCCTCCCCTCTCCTCCCCTCCCCTTTTCTCTCCTTCTTTTCCCTTCCCTTCTGTTTCCTTCCCCATACTTCTTTTTTCTTGTCCCATCCTGCCCCGTTCTCCGTTTCCTCATTTCCTCATTCTTTCTCCTGCCACTCCTTCCTGTCTTTCTTCTCAGGGTACTGCTATGTAGTCCACCCTAGTTTCAAGTTTCCAACTTTTCTCCCTGGCCCCTCAAGTTTACAACTTTTCTGCCTCAGACTCTGAAGCGCTTAGGATGACAGATGTTTATCACTTGCTTGATGATACTGAGAACTCTGAGTTAAGTGTTTAGTGGCTAGTTGCATTCATTTTATGACACAGTATGTGTAAAACTCTGAAAGCCCATATGACAAAATGTTTTCACATTAGTTTTGAAATAGGAGTTGATTCTGAATAAATAAATAAATGCATACCTGGTAAAACAAATGTAAGAAAACATGATGCAGAATCCAATGTAAACAATCAGCATCTGGGCTAACCTAGAACTAAGGCAGAGACACTAAGCCACATAAGGAGCCTTTGAAAGAGATCAGCCCTTGGGTGGACTGTGCTAGTTATGATGATTGTACAAACCTGTTATCCAACCAGCCTCTCCAAGCCCTTGTATCTGTGGGTGTAACTCCCTCTTCTGGTGGCACCCAGTGAAACAGTGAAAGAAATTGAATGTTTTCTAAATGATGTCTTTCTACAATTGTTGTAGACTAGATCCAACAAACAAGCACTCCTCACGGCCACCCTATCATCACTGGGGCTGCTACTTTGTCTTTCCTAAGTATTGGCCCAAGATTAAGCATTGCATTTTAAAGTCATAGGAATGGGTTACCAGAAAATCAAGGAGGTAGAAACTTAAATTAGCCTCTGGATGATCTGGCTGCTCAAGGTGAGGGGTAGCACGCTGCTGTTCATTGGCAGAGGAGCTCTAGGCCCTGTTCCTCTTGGCCTTCAGTGCTTCATACGTGTACTTAAATGGGATTCAAAGCCCTACTGCTTCCAAGAAAAGGATGAGGCAGGTGAAAGTTGAGGGTTTGCAGGTAGAAAGAAAGGGAGAATAAATTTAATCCCTTAAGCAGAGCTTGAACACCTGAGGAGTAAAAGGGTGCCAGGGAAGGCACATCATTATTCTCTAATCTTCATTGCACCTGAGCTCTGGCTAGGAATTTGAACAAGGCCCTTGGAGGCTTCTCTCTGCAGCACTCTCAGGTCACTTATGTGACTCAAGAGTTTTCAGATCTAAAGTGCCTGATTTCTATATTGTTGCCAGCATGACTCAGCCTCTTCACTGACTTTAATGGGCATTTTAAGCACCTTAATTTATTTCCTGCCATCAAAATTGTTTTCAAACCTCTTGTTTAGTTCAGAGATTACTCTCTCACTTAAAATTTCCTTCAGATTGAAGGACAGAGAATAACACCGATTAGCTTGAGTAGAGTGCTCTAGGGAGGGGGCTGTGCGGTGCGGATGAAGGATCTGTCTGTGGATGTGATGGGGATATGGTAGTTTATATATCTCAAGGCTGAAAAGCAGTGAGGGCTCTGTTGGTGCTCAAACATACAATTGCTTCCAAAACCAAGTGGAGAGAGCCCAGCAATTGCAAATTAAGCCTGGCGCACACAATCCAGACTTAAAGAGACAGGATTTCAACTGATGGTGCTGAACTCTGTAAGTTACCACTGATTTCTGTTCTTAGGTTCTTTTTGTACATTCTTGCCCAAATGTGCTGGCTGCTTGATTATCATCGTTCATGCATTTGTTCAGGTACCGCGCAAATGCTGAGAATGCTCGCTCTCTTCTCAGGGTGCTGATGGACCTTCACCGCCATTTCCATTTGTTTTTCTTCCTTTTCACTTGTATGCCAGCCACTTTCATGTTTAAATTCACTGTGGACCCTGAAAATGTTGTCTCCTAGTGTTAGCAACTCCTTTCCAGATCCTACTACCATCTTCACATTTTTTTATTTTTATTTTTATGTTTTTGCGGAACTGGGGATTGAACTCAGGCCCTTGTGCTTGTCAGGGAAGCACTTATTCCACTGAGCCATTTCCCCTGCCCTCATCTTCACATTTATAGTTGCAACCTCCATTCCTCCAAGCACCAGAGTTTAGAATGGTGGATGGTGAGCTCAGCTACTGGCAGTCACCAGCTAGCAGCAGATGACGCACATGGTCTTCTATTTGAAGTAAGTACTAGAGACCTGTACCTGGTTGCAGATCTCCCCTCAGGAGATCGCATCACTGTTGGAAAGAGCCGAACAAGCTATCTTATCATTTCCCAGCAATCATGATTCTTCTCTACTACATCTTTGTTCCATCAATATCCAGCCTCTGCTTTAATGTTTCCAGAGACAGGGAACTCACAGTATGATGCATCTATGAATTTATTTGATGATTATGCAGGCCTTCCACACATGACATGGCTTCTAATTTGAATAACTCTCTGTGACATTATTTTTCACCCCACCCCCATTCCCTTTAAGGAATGTCCTATTTGTTTTCCATGCATAAATTGTATTTATATGGAGTATTTCATTTGCAAATACTCAAAATTTTATTCCTTATGCATATGGGGAGAAAAAAGTAAAAAGATCAGGAAGAACAATTTACAAAAACTAAGCACAGGCAAGTAAATTCATGTGTGTACTTTATAATGATCAGAAATATCTGGATACAGAAATCTCCCTCCCTTAAATCACTTCTGCAATTTTCCTTAGACTTTTCTCCAATGATGCTGCTTCTACACAGATGGATCTTTCTTGTTCTCTTACCTTTCAATTTATTTTAATAAAAATATGCCTTCTAGAAATCATTCTAACAGATCTCATCAATATGGAGTTAAAGTCAGCTCAGCATACATCAGGGGTCTAAAGGTTCATCTTCTTTAGAATTTTCTACCTCACCTACACTACAAGTTTCCATTATGGTTTTTATGATTCCAAAGAAATTCTTCTGAGTAAAGATTTGAAGATGAAAGACTGAATAATAATATTGGCCAGAGATGATCTGAATCCAAAGGAAAGTGAAATCCTATTAATAATCTAACTGGAAAGTTTTTGCTCTGAGAATATTGAGCTATTATTTATACCAACATTTTAGAGACATATTGTCTCCTTTAGTAGTTAAAATTCATGAGCTACAAATGGTAAATGCATTTAGCCAATATTTTTCATTATATACAATATATCTCATACATGGTAAATTTTTGCTTCAATGGTACTTCAAAATAATTTATATTTACAGCTAGAATAAGTTTCATTAATTCTTAACAAAATCATCTTCACCATTGCACTATTTTATTTAATTCACTCAGTCATTTGCTAAGAAACAACTATTTACCTTTTATAAAGGCATGTACAAAAGGTGTAAAGTGAGGTGCTGGGGGTATAGAGAAGAACATGGCTTATGAGTTTTAGGACTTTGTAATCTAGTGATTTACACACATACACATACCCAGACAGCAATGAGACCTATGGAATAGAGTTATTCAGGGTCTGCCACAAAATCCTAAAGCAAATAATGTAAGTATGAAGCAAAATAGAGGGAGAACCAAGCAGTGGTACTTTGGGTTTACATAGATTTTTCTCTTCAGCTTACACTGTCAGTTATAATTTATGTTACTTGAGCAAGATATATATCCTAAGTATTAAATATTTCTCTATAGAATAGGAAGAATGCTATTATCTTTGATAATGCTTTGTGAGTATTAAATATTGTGAAATTATTGACATTTTGTTTCATTTGTTTGTTCCTAGAACATTTAAACTTTCAGTATGTTGGAAAAATTATATTAAAAAATCCAGTTGTAATGCAATGTAGTCCGTGACAAGGGACTAAAGAGCTTGTACTTTTATTGTTAAAGCAGAAACCATTGACAGGTTTCAAGTAAAATCATAAGTTTTTAAATTTCTAATTTTAGAGAAATAAAATTTATTTATAATAGAGTAAGTAGGTTTGTATCCAGCAGGCAAGTTATATAGCTATGGCTGAAATCCTGGGCAAGTGATGACTGCAGAGATCACTCACAGACAAAATAGGAGTGAAGAACAAAATGTCAGTACAGGACTGACCAAGTGGCGGCTGACTAAAGAGGTGGATGTAGAGATTTTCAGGGAGAGGAACCATCAGATAATGATAAATGTAAGAAAAGAATACATACTGACTGGGGCCAGGGATATAGCTTAGTGGCCTAAGCACCTGCTTGGCAAGTGCAAGGTCCTGAGTTCAATCCCTGGTACCGCAAAAAAAACAAAACAAAACAAAAAAAAAGAATACATACTGACTGAAGAACATTGGTTATTTTTGGACATGTTGAATTTCAGGTGCTTGTGGGACATGGAGAAATTTTTGGATGCATATGTGGATACTGAAGAGAAGAGCTAAGGATGGAAATCTTCAAGCAGATGACTGTGGACTGAATGACTTAGCAGTTCCTTTAATTTGTAGGCGTTGGAATCTACTGCCTGTGGAAGCAGTAAGTAGCATGCACACTGTTGCATGCTGGGAATTTGCAATCAATATGGCAGAGTAGTAAATCTCTTTTATGAGTTCATGCAGAAGTTTTTTTATTTAATAGAAAACTAGTCATCTGACCAGACCAGTCACTCACTGCCCTCTCATACAAGTCTGCTGCTCACAGTCCTCAGCCCATGGATGTGGAGACCAGTGAGTAGTTGTGCTTGCGGTGGTTTTGATGCAAGCCTGGAGATGAAAACTGGAGTCCTATCTACAAGCCATCACAGAGACCTTACTGCAGGAGAAAAACGCTTACACTTGTGGTTGAAATGTGCTGTGGGGAAACTTGGTAATTCCATAAAAATATTACAGGAAATCAGAAGCTTCTGGTAACATATGAGTCATAGGGAAGACATACATTTTCTGCTGGCCAAAGGTTGATTACTTAATGATAGAGTCATCCCTGTCTCCTCTCCACAAAAAATGCATATCTTGTCAGTTGCCAAGTATTAGTAATTTGACCTTGAAAGTGATTTGCATCTGGTTTCTCTCAGTATCTTTTCCTTTCAATGCTTTGCTCTGACACGAATTTTCTCATTGTGAATTTTCACACTCAATTCCTTCTTGTGCTCAAACCATTCTGCCTACTATACTACAGGAATCTTCCTAAATCAGTGGATAAAGCCCAGACTTATGTTTATATAAGTTAAGTCCACAATAGTATACCCCTAGTCTGGGTATTCTACCTTATTGATTTGTTCAATTTATTCATTCAACAAATCTTCTTAATACTGGTCTAAAGATGCCTTGCATTTTCCTCTGCCTGCAGCTTGCTCTGCCCAGCTCCTAAACACTGTCTTTTTCTCTTTCTCCTTCTCTTCCCTGCTGAGCTCTTCCCTGGACTCAGCTTTCAGTTTACATATCCTCTAGGATGCGTATCTCTTAAACCAGTTGGAAATTCCTCTTTATGAAAAGAGAAAAACTAATTGTACATAATTTACCACATGCTATTTTATGTAATTTACTTAAAAATACAAGTTTCTCTACTAAAACATGATCTGTTTTAGGGGGAGGGAAACATTACTTTGCTTTGTTTTTCAGTTCTGTGGAGTACCTTCTTCATTGCTATACTTATTAAGTTATTGAATACACAATTGAAGCCATAAGTCATGGGGCTTATTTTATTTTATATTTATCTGCTTTAGAATTCCTCTTCTCAGGAAAGTGTGTCCAGGAGATTCTTCTGATACATGTTCTCATACAAGTGAGTATTGTATTTGTTGAAGTAATTTAAATTCAATTATTCAAAGAACATTTTTCGAGAGTTTATTAAGCTTCATCCACTGTGCAAGCTCTGCAGTTATAGCTCAGAGAAATGTTTGCATCACAAAACATCAAGGTTGTCTTTTTTTTTTTTTTTTTGGTGGCGGGAGGGTTAGTTTTAAAAGTATGGCTGTAATGTTGAGGAAATTCGCAGGAGGGAGCTGCACCTGTGACTAGGGAAGATAGCAAAGCAATCAGTGAATGAACAGCTCTTGACTCAGCGTATGGATGGCTCTTGACTTCTTAGCCAAATTCTGCTTCCTTAAGGTTTGCTCTAAGAAACACACTGAGTACCCAACGCTGTGTTGTGCACTCTGGTGGATTAACTAATGGACAACTTGTAGCACCCAGCTGAACTGAACCAGTGTGGTGCTGGGTGTGGACGGTCACCTGAGGGTTGTTGCCAATAGCATAAAATGAGAACTAGGGGGGCGGGAGGGAGGACAATGTGCTGTTGACTCTCCTGGAGAAGGTGGTCACGCTGGCTTTTCTGATATGATCTCAGTTGTTCTTACTGTCAGAGGAGCTAGGGTTCTTCCTGTCCTTCACGATGTCTGCACTTCTCCTCAGGGGAGCTCCAGTCCTTACTTGAGCATCAGTTCCTAGCTCCAGGGCAGATCCCATAGCCTGCTCATACAGATCCTTCATCCTGCTGGTGCTGACTTTCTGGCTCCCACCGTTGACCTTGGGCCTTCTTAATTCAGATCCTTCATACAGACCTCCTGAAATACTGGCATGAGTGCTGGCCTCCTGCTGGACTTGGGAGGACCTTGTGCTGGGAGCCAGGCTCTCAGTTGGGTTTCTTGGATCTCTGGTGACTGGACAGACAGATTACTTACACTTTCCTGCATTTGACTTTTTGGGTGGATATTATAAAAGCAATCCTGTAAGTTACGTGTCCTGTATTAAGTCTATTCCCTTGCAAACCCTACTACAATATGCACTCTTCCCCGTAGCTGAAATACATTGAGGTTTATTTATTTATTTTAGTCTTTTTTGAGACAGGGTCTCACTATGCAGTTCAGGCTGGCCTTAAGCTCACTTTGTAGCTCAGGCTGGTCTTGAACTCACAACAATTCTCCTGCTTCAGCCTCCTGAGTGCTGGGATTACAGGCATGCGCCACCACGCTACATTGAGCTTTATGCAGTTAAAATATTTACCCAAGATTTACTATGCTAAGTACTTCACAGACAGTATATCGTTTGGTACTCATGATAACTTTATGGAACCTGTACTTTCAAAAATCCATTTTATGTCTACAAAAGTCCTCTAAGCATAAGGAAGATAAGTTAGTTGCTCACAGTCACATCGATTGCCAGGTCTAGATCTAAATACTGATCTGATTCTATAGTTCATTTTCTTAACTATTGTATTATTATTCAGAATAATCTTGGAAGCCTCTGATTTGGAAGAAGTCTTATAATATTGATATGTAAGCATTTAAAAATTTGTTTGAATAAACCTGTGATGACTGTGTTTAGAATGAAAATTGGATTCAATATTGGAAACAAAGAAGCAAACAAACAAAATCCCTTCCAGATCTCTGCAAGTACAATTGAAAGCATGAAACAGTCAACTGACAATTTTCTCCATCAAATTGTAAAGTACATGTAAACATGGGGTTATGATAAACATGAGAGGAATCGCCTTATATTTCTTTTTTGAAAATTGTCATATTTCACTTTATTGTTATATTTCCTTCTCTGTTTGTTCAAGATTTAACTTTTATTCTAAAGTACTTATTGAAAATTGTATCTGCCAGATGTGGTGGTGCATAGCCGTGATCTTAGCGCTTGTGAGGCTGAGACTCCAGGAGGATCGCTGGTAGTATGAGGACAGCCTGGCTTACAAAGTGAGTCGAATGCCAGCCAGTACTGCACAGTGAGAACCTGTCTCAAAAGACACACACACACACACACACACACACACACACACACATAGTGGGGATGAAATTCCTGCTTTTGAGCGACCTGTAAATCTTCAACAGTTTGTGCCTCCTTGAAATACATCTTTAATTATGAACACTAAGAGAAGACTTCTGCATTCAAAATCAAATCGCTAAGGAGCCTCTGTTTCTCAGTTTTCAATAATATGGAAATCCATGGTGGTTCTCAATCTGTTTTTTTTTTCTTTTTTATACTGGGATAAAACTCAGGACCTTGGACTTCCCATGCAGGTACTTATACCACTGAGCTATTTGCCTGGCTCCTGATTCTCAGTCCTATGGATTTAAAATTCTGATTTTTTGCAATTTTATTTCTTTTCCATTTTAATAACTCATGTCTTCACCAATTTAAAATATACAGTTTGGTAGTATTAAATATACTCACAGTTTTATCCATTCACAATGATGATCCAACTCCAGTACTCTTGTGAAAATCACACTGTACGTCTATTAAACAATCACCATTTCCCTCTCCATCAGCCCTTAAAAACCACTATTGTACTGCCTAGATCTAAATGCAATGACATGATATTTGCCTTTTTTTTAATAACTTATTTCAAGTAGCATATTATTGGCAGGGTTCTTTCATGTGGTACTACATGTCAGAACTTTTCTTTTTATGGCTGAATACCAAGTCTTTGATGTATAGGTTACAGTTTGCTTGTCCATCTGTGAGTGACGGTGTGGGTTGCTTCTGTGTTTCACCAGTAAGAACAATGCTTTCTTGAACATTGATGTTCTAATATCTGCTCAAGTCTCCAATTTCAGTTCTTTTGGGAACATATATCAAAATGAAATTGCTGGTCACATGGTAATTCTATTTTTCTCCTTTCTGCAGAACACACTTACTATTATACTGTTTTGTCCTCCTGCCCATAGGATGCAAGTGGGCCAGGTCCTTCACATCCTCACTGGAACATGATTCATTGTTTGTTTTTGCTGCTGTTGTTTTTGGTAGTAGCCATTCCAACAGATAAGTGCTAATTGATGGCGTCATAGTTTTTATTTCCTTCATGATCAATGGTTTTGAATATCTTCTCATGTGTTTATTTGCCACTGGTGAATCTTTTTGGAGAGATGTCTATTCAAGTCTTTGGTTTTTGAATTAGATTGCTTGCTTTGTTATTGTTACTGAATTTTAGGGACCTTCTATCTGTTTTGGACATTAATAACCTGTCAAACACATGATTTAGAAGTACTTTATCCCATTACCTGACTCACCTTTTACCTTGCTTTTGCTATGTCTTTTGCCATATAGAACATTTACAAATTTTCATCAAATCCAAATTGTATTTCATTTTGTTTCCTGTGACTTTTATGTCATGTCTAAGTAATTACTGACCAAACTATTCTGTATGTTTTCTTTTTAATGGTTCTCGTACTTTTAATGTTTACACTTAAACATTGATCTATGTGAGTCACTTTTCTTGTATGTTGCTATGTAAAGGGTCTAACTTCAATCATATATATCTCCCTAAGGCATTTGTAGAAAAAAATCTAGAATGATCACGCCACCCTGACAAAATATCATTGATCATATGCAAGGTGTTGTTTTTCAGTTCAGCCCATGTGTTTTGTTTGTTTCTATGTCAGTGCTACATTATATGGATTTCCACAGCTTTTGAGTAAACTTTAAAACCAGAAAGTGTGACTTCCAACTTTTGTCTCCTTTTTCGTTATGGTGTCTGGTATCTCTTAAGAGCCTATGTGAATTTTATAATAAGATTTTCTGCTTCTCAAGAAATTAACCACATTAGCAATTTGATAGTGGTTGAATTGAATCTGCAGACAACTTTCGAAAGTATTGACACTTTAAACAATACTAGGTCTTTCAGTCTATGAACATAGCCGGTGTTTCTATTTGCTTAGGCCTTTACTTTCTTTCAGCAGTAACTTGTAGTTCTTAGCAAATTCTCCTTGGTTAATTTCTGAGTATTTTGTTTGTTTAGTGCTGTAGTAAATGAAGCTGCTTTTTAATTTCCTTTTCATGTTGTTCACCGTGTAAATACAAGAGATTTTTTAAAATATTAATTAATTAATTTGGTACAGGATCTCCCTATGCAGCTTGGTCTCATAGTGATCCTACTGTCTCAGCCTCCCCAGAATTGGAATTATTGGCATGTGCCACCACTCCTGGTCTTGGCCTGCACTGCAATCCTGGAACCCAGCACAGCATGTGGTACCAGGGATCCAACCCAGGCAGGAACTCAGATAGCCAAGCTATTTCTCCTGCCCAACAGATGATTTTGTTTCTGTAGTTTTATACTTTGCAGAATTCATGGACTAATACTGATTTTTTTTTGTGTGTGAAATCTTTAGAATTTTCGATATCATAGCACATCATAATTTGATAAATCATAAAACAATTTTACCTAATTCTTTCCAATTTGGCTGCCTTTTATTTCTTTTTCTTGACAAATTGCTGTCTAGGACATTCAGTACAATATTGCTGCCAGTAGTGAAGGGAGGAATTATTTCCTTTTCCTTGGTCTTGCCAGAAAAACTTTTAGTCTTTCCTTGAGTATGTTTACTGTGGAGTTTTTATGTGTGAATTTTATTATGTGTAATTTCTTTCCATTCATACAAATGCGATTGCATTTGTTCTGATTTTGTCTGTCTGTCTGTCTGGGATGGCTGAGGTCCTCTGTGGTAGGGAGTAGTAGATAAGGAGGAAGAAACAGTAGTCTGGTCTGAGGAAATGCAAGTAGAGAGGTAGGTGGAGCCATATGGTGAAGAAACTTAATGCCTGTTCATTGTTGGTAATGGAGAGCAAGAGAAAAGATACTCCCAGAACTGTGGCCAGAAGCTCACTGTTATCGTTTGTGTCTAGATGTCCTGCCTAAAGCCTCATGCAGCCCTGGGGCAGAGACTTTAAGTGTTTGTGATTAACTCATGATCCACTGGGATTATTGTTCTCAGTACTGCTGGGACTGTGGATGTGAGTGCTACACCCAGCGTGGGGCAGATGAGGAGGGCAAAGATTTCCGTTCAGTAGCTGCTTCTACTCTTCTTGCTCTCTGCCACTGCCACAGAAGGTCGCCTCTTGCCACGTGCAACTCTGACTTGAAGCCAGCCAAGTATGGACTGGAACCTCCAGTAACTGTGAGCTAAATAAACCTTTCCTTCCTTCATTTTGTGTGTCAGGTATTTGCTGCAGCAATGAGAGAAGAGAAACTGAATCACTCTCACAGGCCACAGAGCAGGGTGGGAGGCTGATTCCTGCTTCCTCACGGGGAGCATCCAGGTCCTAATCCTCAACTTCGTGAATGCTACCTTAAATGATCATTTTTTAAAACATGAGAGATGCTGAACCATGTTAGATTTTTTTTTCCTGCCCCAATTCAGACAATCTTCTGGATTTTTTCCTTCTCTTACTTAATGTTTATACTTTTTGATTTGTATTATGTTGAACCATGCTTGAATTGCAGGAATAAATCCCTCTTTGATATGGTGTTTAACCCATTTGCAATGCTATTGAATTTGATCTGTTGATGCTTAGTTGTCCTCAGTGTTTACAGGGCATATTGGTCCTTAGTTTTCTTGTTGTGTCATTGTCTGGCTGGGATGGAAAGTATTCCTTCCTCTCTAAGGATCTGGAAAGGTTTGAGGACTGATGTTAGTTCCTTAATATAGGATCTACTAAAAATGTTCATGCACTTTAGGAAACAAAACCAGTATGTTGATTTTTCAACAGCTGGTGCTACTCTTGTGTGGAGATCCAGAGGATAGTATATATTGCAGAGAACCCATTACACTGCTGACTATTAGAGATAAAATTGAAAATGCATGGTAGCAAACTTAAAGGCCAGGATCCCTTAGCAGCAGTTCACTGTGCTGATAAGTGTCTGCAAGCCAACCACCACTAATTTGAGCACCTCTTGTAATTGTAGAGGCAAAAGTAACTTGTATTAAGCTGATGATAAATTTAATATTAAAGTATTATGCAAGTTTTTCTTTTGAAGTATGTATACATTTTTTTTTTTTTTTTGGTTGACTATATGGCAGAATTCACCAATGAAGTCATCAGGTACATGTTTATTCTTTGTAGTACATCTTTGATTAATTCTTGATTTACAGATCCATTCGGATTTTCTATTTACTCATGATTTAGGCTTGGTAGGTTTTGTATTTCTAGGAATGTGTTTATCTCATTAAGTTTATGCAATTTGTTGGTAAGAAATTATTCATAGAACCCTCATAATTCTCATAGTATTCATAATGTCTTCATAATTCTCTTATAGCACTCAGATGATTCTTATACTACCCTGTAAAATCAGTAGTAATGTTCCCATTTTTATCTATGATTTTAGTAATTTGAGTCTTTTTTTCTTGGTCTCAATGGCTGAGTCTTTCTCAATTTTATTTTTAACAGGAAGAAATTTTTAGTTTCACTGATTTTCTATTTTGTCTACTTAAATTTGTTTTTGCTGTATCCTTTGCCAAGTCTTTCCCTCTGCAAGCTATGAGTATCTTTTTTTTTTTTTTTTTCATTTCCCTAACTTGTTAAGTTAGGTGGTCAATTAGAAGTCATTTCAATTTTTTTCTTTTAATATGGTATTCCGAAAACCAGGACCTTCTCACCAAATTATATCCCAGCCTCTTTTTAAATTTTGAGATAACACCTTATTAAATCACTAAGTGGCCAAAGCTGGGCCTGAATGGGTGATTCTCCCATCTCACGCTCTCGGGCGCTGGGCACAGGCACACTGTACCATTCCCACATGCTTTTGGAGTTTGAATGCTTATTTCTCCTTTAGTACTACTCTTTTTATATCTTATATGTTTTGGTACATTTTCCAACTATCTTTATACTTTTTTCTTAAGAAATGAAAGAATAGTTTAGGAATGTACTAGTTGCATGAGAATGTGCTTAAATTTGTGTTTTCCACATATTTATGATTTGTTTTTCAGTTTTTATTCTATAATTAATTTCTACCTCCATTCTGCTATGGTTGAAGAAGATCCTTTGCATGACAATTATCTTTTCAAATATATTGACAGTTTGTGTCCTATACAAGATCTGTTGCAGAAAATGTATCAAGCGTACCTGAGGACAGTATGTGTGGTTTCACTGTGGGCTGATGCATTAGGACCAGTTCATTGTGTTAAGACATCCATTTCTATACTTACGGTCTCTATAGTTGTTCCACTTATAATTGAGAATAGGATATTAAGGCTTTCAATAATTGTTAGGAAAATATGTACTTCTTCCTTTAATTATGTTTTGCCTCATACAGTCTGTTAATGTTATTTTATTTGTTGTTATTTTTTGTGATACCAGGGTTTGAACTGAGAACCTTGCACTTTCCAGGTATTAATCTGCTGTGTTTTTATTTATATTTTATATTTATATTCTTATTGCACTGAACTTTTGTTAACATATAATATCATTCTTGTTCTCTTGTAAACTTTTAACAAGTAATGTATTTTGTGTGATATTAGTATAGACAATCCTACCCCCTTGGTTAATATTTGCATGAAATACCTTTTTTTAATTTTTATTTTTGGTCATTTTTATCTTTGGATCTAAAGTGAGTTTCTTGTACTTGCTTTGGCAGCACATATATTAAAGTGAGTTTCTTGAAGATAGCATATAATTAGATCATATAGAAAGTCCAGTCCTTCAAATTTCTGTCTTTAAGAGAGTTTAATTTATTAGATTTTATTAGAAATTTGAAATTAAAATTGGATATTTTGATTTTATCTTTTAAAAGATGTGGGAATAATTGAATTTTCTGCTTGTTAACCTTTTGGTTTGTATAGCTTTTTTTTTTCTTAAGAAAAGCAACATTCTTCTGGAATGATCAGATTCTTTTAAATCAGGTTGTACATTCATTTACCCCAATAAAGTGTGAGTCAAATGCCCTAAAATGCCCCTAATGTTTCATCCATATTTCATCTTTGTACGAGTTAAGCTTGCTTCACAAATAAACTCACAAAAAAGCAAGTTATTTTCTCAGGTATAGGACAGTAAATATATGCTAAGAGAAGCTATAAATTTGGATTAGGAAATGTGCAAGGTACATAGCAGTTGTCAGAGTAGGTATATGTGGAGGTTGGGAGAGATATTCTCTCTCCCTTTCTTTCTCTCCATTTGTTTTAGAGCCTCATTTTCAAGGAACCAAGGAATAGAATAAGTTTTGACACAGATAACCTCATTTTGAAAGGAGCCCTTGATGAATATGAGCAGAGCAGAGGGAAATGCCTGGTGCTGAGGGAGTGTGTCATGCCGTACTGGTGTGCTTGGGCTTCCCCTCCCAGGCAGAGCAGGCTTCTGTATGTGGTGTGTCACTAGAGTAGTCTTTCCTTTGCTCAGATTTGGTGTGTCCCTGACTTACACATACTCTGCACATTTTTTCTCTGAAGACCTTTTCGTAGTTAATTGTAAGAGCATGCATACCCAGCAACTGATAGGAGTCTGAGAATTTCACTGACAGCTGGTGGTCTAATGACATGAAGTAATTTCAGATGTAACTCTTAGGTGGAGACCACCCTTATATTGGTGATCCAGTGAAATGCTGGGTTATATATGGAAGACTCAGTCACATCTGTTTTTTATTGATTTTTAATTTTTTTGTATTTAGTACAGGGTCTATAGGTCTACAGGGACTCACTATGTAGTTCAGACTCATAGTGATTCTCCTGTTTACAGCCTCCCAAGTGCTGGGATTGTGGGCATGTGTCAATATGCCCAGTCTCTGTCTCTGTCTCAGTGCACACTGCCAGTGAGGCTGGCGCTGCGGGGATCAAACCCTGGCCCCTGTATCTGCCTAAGCAGGCGCTATAATCCCCTGTGCTATTTGGCTGATCCTGTCGTTTATTTTTTTAAGAGAACAAAAATTAGTAAAAAAAATTAGAAATGATGCATTTTTTTGAATTTGAAAATTTATTTGAGCATCTCAACACTGTCTCCCCTTAATGGAAGTTCCATTGCTATATGGGCGAGGAAAGGTGTATCCGTAGCATGAAGGCACTGTGCTCAGTGCGCCTTCCGTGTCAGAGGCAGCATGAATGCATGGGAAGGGCAGAGCAAGCAGCAGATGGCTACCCAGAAGATGCTGAAGTATTGGCAAGCTGTCAGCTTCATACACTTCCCTTGAAATGTGGATTAGTCAGTTTTACATTCCTGTACTAAACATTCTGAAGAAATGAAGTTGTAAGGAGAACGGGTTCACTTTGGATCAGGTTCTGGACGTTCTAATCCAGTGGCTTTATTCCTTTGGGACTGGGCAGCAATCCTGCTAGGAGAGTGTGGTGGACAAAAGTTTATCCCGTAAGGTCTGTGTCTCAGGCACTTTGCTCCTGGCTGACACACAATGCCAGGCATTTGTAATACAGAGGAGGAGAGATTTATCTTTTGGCTTATGGTTATAATTCTTGGTCAGCTTGGTACAAGGCAAGACGGGAAGGGCCTAGGGGAGGAAAGCTGCTTAGTCATGGCAACCAAGAGGCGGACAGAGAAAGGAGGAGCCTGGTGGGGAGGTGGCCCCCAGCAGCCCACCTCCAACCAGGCCTGCCTCTTAACAGCAAGTCAGCTACGGTGCTCCTGCAATTCAGCACCTTTTAATCGCCCCACTTTTGAACAACAAGGCCTTTGGCTCTAGTTTAAATCTAGACCATAACATTATGAAACAAAACTAGAGACAGGATGAGGAAGAGACTCAACTCCCACAGTCCTCTTTAAGAGCACATTGCCAATAATCTAAGAATTAATTTATCACCTCTAAATAGCAACCCTCAATCCCCTGAGAGTCAAACTTTTAAACACATGGGCTTTTGGAGTATCCACTTTCAAACTATTCAGGAAGCCAATAAAGAGTAAACCACTTTCATGATAAAAATATAGTTAAAAGTATATTGTTAATACTGTAAGAGATGAAGTTTTAAGTCATAGAGCAGAGAGAAGAGAAAGAACAGGAAGAGAAAGAAATAAAGAAAGATGAGGAGGAGGAGGAGGAGGAGGAGGAGGAGGAAACAGTGACCTACAAGAGAGCACTATCATTAACATTATGGTATAGACACAGACACCTACACACATGGTACCTTCAGTGCATCACATAACCTTGGCAAGTGATGGAACCTGGGTAGCATCCAGTCAGCCACAGTATGACAGGTTTGTGATAGCCATGGAACATGTGGGAAAATGTGTTTAAAAGATGGTGAAATTTAGGTTCAACTATGAAAGAAGTGGGGAGAGGCACATGGGTGACCGACATTGTTAGGAGTCTCCTAGAGGTCTTGGAATAGGCTTCACAGAAGAGAAGGAGCTGACTGAGAGGACTGAAAGTCACCCATGAGGACTGAGGCAAACCTTGTGAATGGGGAAGCTGAGGGAAAGGTGTAGCTTGAGTGGATACACCAAAGTTATTAAACCTGGGAGAAGGAAGCTTAAGACTTAAAAATGCAGTCTCCTATTAGGAAGAATATGCAGAAATATATTATTTTAAAAATTCATAGCCATGAGAAATAGGAAGAAATGGGGAGTGTTTGAGAGGATACTGCAGCCTTTGAGCTTGGGGTGTGTCATGCTGGCCTTCATTTGTCAGTGCTGCTTTACGACATGCAAGTTGCACATTTATTTCAGCCATTTTTTTTTTTGTTTTGATTTTTTAAAAAATTCAAATGCTAAAATAGAAATGGGAATTTATTTGTGTGACATGGGACTGTACCTCAAAGAGAATGTGTGTATGGGCAGATATGCACAGAAGGATCGTGCATGACTTCTGTAAAGAATCACTTTTGCAGCACATTCTTGAATTTGCTTATTTTTCTGCTTTTATTTAACTTCCAATCATAACATGATTCAGGTCTGTGAATAAGAGGTAAGTCTAACATGGTAAAAATAAAGAGGTGATATTTTTATTTAACAATTGGATTACACATAGTGTGACAACATATGGAATAGTTCCTATTAATTATGTTAGTTTTCCTCCGTATCAATCTCAGAATTATACTAGCCTACATCATAAACATTTATTTACTTCCCACACTGCACAAAGGCTGCTAGTTACTTGACTTTAGGTCTGCTTTGGGAAGTGGGTCATCTGCACTGTACTCTGTTTCTTTTTTTGAAAGAGAAAGGAACAGCCTCTCTCTGGGAATGCTGCTTACGTGGCAGAAGGTAAGAGCCCAAGAGACTGGGGAGACATTAAGAGAACTGCTGTGCCCATTGCTGTAAATAGGCCTAATGGGAGAACATAGTTTGTATTCTGCTTATAAGGAGGCCCTGCAAGGGCAGCAGTGTATAATTTGCATACGGGATATGCAAAATAATTATGGACAATATTATGATCTATAAAATCCACCTAGCACTTGATTTGGGCTACTATGAGTATCACAAGAAGGCAGGAAACCTTGGATGTACCAATGGCAAAAAAAAGGCCCCGACAGTGTGCACGTCCATCTATTCTTAATTACATCATGTCATTTTTACCCCTGAAATTAAAAAATGAATTCAATATTTAAAATGCAAATATAATTAGAAATGCAAAGAATATAGCAGTATTAAAAATGCAAAGGAATGCAAATATAAATTATGTAATTTATCTTTCTGACATACCTTGTCTACAGAGACTTGTGCTGACATAATTTCATTTTGTTTAGTTTGCAGATAAAAAGATAATCCCTAATACCATGTAAATTGTACTATGAAAAGCTCTTCTAAGCCATTGTATGGGGGCAAAAATAGCAGCCCTTCATATGAAAACATAGAATGAAATGAAACAGAAAGAAACAAGTTTGACCTACCCGGGTCTTTCTTCTGGATTGAGCCAGAAGCTCACCCCCAGCATACTTTTCTGTGCATGGCTTACTTAGCCATTTTATTTTTATTTTATTTATTTATTTTTACTTAGCCATTTTAAAGATGACACAGGCAGCAGTGGTGCATCAGAAGCCTGCTCTCAGTGTTCTCCTTCATAGTAACTGCTCTGTGACCAGATTCCCACTGCTTGTGATGGAGAAGTCTCAGATACTAAAGGCTGGAATCTGTGGTTTTTGAACTGAAAGGAAAACACTTCAGTTTTAACTATAGTGCATGACTTTGGCTTTTTAACATAGTTTTACAGAATCTTGATAAGGAACATTTTCACATTTGATGCTATTTTTGGCTTAGTTTTTCAGTAAATCGAATAGAAACACTACACTAAAATGCCATTAAGTTTGTTGTGAATATGAAAGAATAATTTGAAAGTGTAATCAATTTTCTTTGGATGTCTTTCATAAATAGTAAGAAATTAATGGTGTGATATCATGCCTTTGTCAGTTGCTGTTTAGGAATGAGGAACTAAATGGCATTTTGCTATTATCTATGTAAGGAGAAAGATAAACTTTACCCTCATCCAAGAAACCGTTTGCAATTATTCCAGTCTGCAATGAACTCTCTAAACTGTGAGATTGTTCTTTATCCTTGTCCCTCAAATCTGTCCTAGATTCTAGAGCCAGGCTTACCTAACCTGTTTAGCTTTCTCCAGTTCCCAGCACAGCTTGGCGAATACGTGGTTCTAAATCTCTGTTTATTGAAGGAATGAATGTGTTGAATTGCATTATCATCTGAAAGCACATGTAAGCATTCTGTCTTCAAAAGATTGTGCATTCTGTACTGTCAAGATTCATGTTAAACTCCGGATTCTAGCTCTGCTGACACTTTATACAGCACTAGCTGGGCATGCAGGAGCACTGTTATGTGACAGTGTTTCCTCACGTTTAGCTATGGGTGAATCATTTTCAACCATGTCACTTCTAATGTTTCAGGATCATATGGCTATGGATGCTCTGAATCAAGGACTGCATGGTATGATGTACAGAAAACATACAATTTGACATCTTCTACATCTCAGATCGACTGTTGAAATGAATCAATATATTTTACTTCTTAATGAGTACAAAATAGTATTAAAACAAAAATTACAAGTGATACAGAATTTCACTTAACAAAATAATATGAATTTCACAGTAATTGTTGTGATGCAGTGTTTTCAAACTAGTTGTTCATATCACTAAATATGTACATGAAAAATTGGAAAAAGAAAGAAATACATAAGTAAGTAAGAAGAGAGAAGGTACGATTGAAAAAAGGAGACAAAACAAATTAAGCAGTACCTGCTCCTTTCCATAGAGCAGCAGAAATCCACAGTACAATTGCTCAAGCCATCCTGCGTATATGCATAACTATATCTCTTTCCCCCACTTCTTCTCCTGTCTTTCTCAACTCAGTAATTCCTTCAGATTTTATTTTCTATTTCCATTTAATTTTATGCACAATTTAATATTATCTAGCTGTGCTGACAAAGACATTCATACTCGAAACCAAAAAAGTGAGAACTCAAACAATAATGGAACAAAGAAAAAGAGTGGGTTTGTTTACTAGTTTTGTGAATAAAAATATCAATCAACACATAATATATATATATATATGAATTATATATTTTTTATTTTGTTCTGTATTTAGGGCAGGGTCTGTAGGGTCTTACTACATGGATCTGACACAGTGATTCTTCTGTTGTCAGTCTCCCGAGTGCTGGGATTACAGGTGTGCCTCCATGCCCAGTCTCAGTGTGCTGGGATCGAATCCTAAGCAGGGACTTTAGTCCACTGAGCTATCACGCTGGCCCTAAAATGTTATTTTTAACGATGGAGAAAGGCTATGGTATCCAGACACCGATGGGGAGAGCTGCCCAGATTACTAACTTCCGTGACTTGGGGGGTTGGTTCTGGGCCTGATTCTTCCATGGGTGTGGTCATGGACCATTTATTTAATCTCTGCCTCAGATTCCTCCTTCTCCTCTAAAATGGTTGTCATAGCAGTATTAGTCTCACAGGATAGCATAGTATAATGTAAAGAAAGCACTTAGTAAGTAGTGGGAGAAGGCAGTGCCTAACAAAGATAATCTACTGGAAGATAAACATGATTACTAGTGGGAGACATAGAAATGCTTTTTACCACCATTATACACGTGTATTGAATTGCTACAACATACGCCAAAAGATGTACACATATTATGTCTCAATAAAACAATAATCTATTATATTCTTGTAGTTGTTACTGTTATTTGTTGAACAACAGTAACAAAGGGAACCGAGAGGAGGCAGCAGGAAGCATGCTCTCAGAAGTTCACTACTGAGAATTGTTGTTAAAATAATCATTTATTGAGCACTTATTATGCAATTGACACTAGGTAAATTATTAAGTCCATTATGAGTGCAAAACAAACAGACTTAGGAGAGTTAAATAGCTTTTCCCAGAGCAGCCAGCACATGGGAGGGAGAATGGGGCCGCAGACGGACTCTGGCAGGAGTTGGCAGGGTGCGTGCTCCTTAGGAGATGCCTCCAAGAAGGACGAATGCCGGAGCAAGAATAGTGTCGCTACAGAGCAGGAATCCTTGGGCGGGGGGATTATTTCAGGTTGAATGCAGCAGTGAAAATATCATGAAGAAATGTAGCATTAGATAATTTTAGGAGTGAGAGGTAGCATTAGAGTTTTAGGTTTTAGTTTTTAACCGGAGGAACTCACTTTGTAGGTCACCAAAAGTCAAATATTGTTAATTTCATCTAAAGTACATTAGTGACAGTGCCAACAACATAGGCAGTATTTTAAAAGTAGGAAGTTTCAGTTCTCTTGTAGGTTCCCTGTTTTCATTATTTTAAAAAATTTTTTAAAAATCTTATTTATTTGATACAGGGTCTCTCTATGCAGGTCACATTTGTAGTGACCCTCCTGTCTCAGCCTCCCCAGCAATGGAATTAGAAGCACGCACACCACATCCAGTTTCCAAGCAGCATTGCACGTGGTAAGGGGAGTGAACCCCAGTCCCCGGGCTTACCAGAAAGTCACTTTGACCACTGAGCTATCTCCCCAGTGGAGGGCTCCCTGTTTTCAAAGAAGGACTCCTAAATGTTAGAGAGAAAAGGGAAAATCAGAAATGTAAACAGATTAGAGTAAAGAGGTTCTGGGAAAGGAGACATAATCTTTAATGGGATGGAGTTCAAGAATAAGTTACTAATGCTATGATTTTTCAGATAGTGAAAGCCTAACAGACTTTCAGGTGAATTTTCACATGTGATTTTTTATTTTTAAGGTATTTATATAAGATATAAATAAATAAGTGATATAATTAAGCCTATTAGGGAACAGTAAGCAATGGAAGTGTTTCTACAAATTTATTTAAGGTTTCCATGAAAAATTTTAGGAGTGACCCAAACACACAACATTTATTTCAAGAAGGGCCATAGACCAGACGCAAGTACTTTTGCTACTCATGTCTGGCTGCTGAAAGTTCACCAAGCAG
Organism: Ctenomys sociabilis; assembly: GCA_004027165.1. Classification (NCBI taxonomy): domain Eukaryota; kingdom Metazoa; phylum Chordata; class Mammalia; order Rodentia; family Ctenomyidae; genus Ctenomys; species Ctenomys sociabilis. The sequence goes on along the minus strand of PVKA01002438.1, from coordinate 55,027 downwards.
GTTTCTGCGGCACAGAAGTGTAAGAAAGTCACTCTACAAATGACACAGAACATTTTCACACATGTTAGATTGAAAAATAGAGCCCTATGTGACCTTCAGAGGCTGTCTGTGAGGGTGGATAGAAGGCTGACCCAGGCAGGCACAAAAGTAGAAGCAGATTTTGCTTTTGGGACTCACCCACAAGACTCTGAATGCTTTTCTTTCCAGAGCTGGGGTCTCAATCTCTTTTTTGTAAAAAAAAAAAATATTTTATTTTATTGAGAAACAAATAGCAAAACCGATTAATAGGACAGTTTCAATAATTAATACATTGTACATTGTTATCTATATGGCTGATGTTTAATAAATGGCAGATAAATTTAAAAAAAAAAAAAGGCTGTCAGTGTCTCCTTCTTTAGATGGAACTTACTGGCTTTGCTGCCTCGGAGGGATCCGTTATCAGCGATGTTAACACACAGTTCTGTACTGCATTCTGAATCAGTAGGCACAGCTTGGAGGAAGCAGTGACGTTTGACAGGGGACACCAAGTTAAGGAAGCTTGTCCTCCCGCCTCCCACCAGGCTCAAAATGCTCTTTGCAGCTATCCCAAAGCGATCGTTTTGCTTCTGGAAACTTCTGAAGGTACGGAAAGGCTGCTGGTGTCTACTGATCTTGCTATGTATTGGGTTCTTTGTATACTTTATTTCACAGAGCTCCTGATAACGTCTGCATTGAGGGTGATGTTGCTTTCAAAGGCCCTGTGGCAGTGCTAGAAGACATGTTTGCTTGTTAGGCTTGAGGGCAGTACACAGGGCACCTGGCCATTCTAGGCCAAGGACGCCACTCACAGCCCCATGATGCACAGCGTAACCCCTTCGCACTCAGACCGCCAGGGCTCAGGCTGAGACACCCTGCCCCAAATCCTATTGACTGCTTAATCCTCCTCACCCCCCCCCTGCATTTCCTTGTTCTGAAAAATTTTGCCTCGCTTCTGACAATGCATTTTTACTTCTAGACAATTAGAGAAACTGAATAATTAATGTAATCTTCCCATTATCAAACTTTCATTAATATCTATTTGTAGAAGTGATTAGTCAGACACCGCACAGTGAATTAGATTGTCTCCTTCTAATAGGAGCTTATAACCCTAGGCGGACTTCTCCACTGAAGTACAGGAGAGAAACAGCAGGGAAACACCCCCGCTGACCTTACATGTGCCGATAGGGAAGGATTTACATTCTTGAAGGTTAATGGGGAGGAGAAAGTATTTTTCAGGTGAAGAATGAGGGTTACGAGGAGGGCAGTGCCGTCCTCCCCGGGGAGCCAAGAGACACCATCCACCTCTTCCCTGGTCAAAGTAGGACAAACACGTAGAGGACACCGAATTGCAGAATCTTAAACAGTAGAAAGGAATTTCTTCTGATGGCAGGAAGGGATGCACTACCTCACACCAGGCCAATGCATCCAAACATAGATGTACAGCGCACGTTTATACACATACACACACCTTTTTCTTTCATGGCATGTTTTTGGTTTTCCTGATGAATTATTCTGTGACAAATCTACACTCTCTCATGTACCGTGCTTCCCCGATGTAAGCGCTGCTACAAGCAAACATTCAATTGTCCTCCGTGGACTTGCAGCTCCTTGATTTAGATTTGTTAGACAACAGGCAAAGATTTATCTGTTCTATTTTGCAAAACAGATTTAGTTGGGACAAATTCTCACAATCCTTTTAACAGTATTGCTCTATAGATTTCTCCCTGGCCCATGATAAAGGTAATTTATAGCGAGACAAGCCGCCCAAACCCTTAGTTCTCAGAGCGTGAATTCCGGGGCCTGGGAGATGGCTCAGTCGAATTCCCTGCGTAGTTCCACAAGCTCAAAGGCGGAGGCCTTTCCCGACTGCACTACCCCGGAGGAGCCACAAGAGGGGGCGTGAAGAACGCAATCCCTTTTGGAGCAATCCGTCCTGTGTCTCACCGCAGCAACAGAACAGAACGCTGGGTGGGAGGAATCATTGTTCTTTGTGCCTCCAACTGAACAGGAGCGAGAGGAAACGCCGTCCTGGCCAGACGCCGGTGTTCCTCGCGCACACTGCATGGCTTGGGGCCCAGTAGCTGCTTCCACGTGTCTAAGAGACAAAGTCGTGGTCATTTGTTAAAAGCTGCCTCAAGACTGCTACTTTTTTTCGCACGTAAGAATGAAGAATAAGCAATATTCACCTACTTGTGAATTTTAAACAAATACACTTGATAGGGACTTCCACTTCTTCAATTTCTGAAAATATAATTTGCTGGGTAGGTAATAATCACGAAGATGAAAAATTCAAAAGGATAGTAAAAAATAAGCCTCTCTTTCATCCTTGTCCAACGTCTACAGTGCTCATCTATTGAGACTTTGTTTTATCAAATCAATAAACATTATTTAGGTATATGAAACAACTGGGCACACTTGCCTCATGCCGGTAGTGCGCGCATGCGCCCAGCCTCCCCACTACCAGCTGTCTTGCAGTCCGCAGGCGGGCGCTGACGCGTCCTCACCGCTCGGGCTCTGTGGTTCACACCAGAAATCCCTGTGGGTGTTTCATACCTTCTGTGCCCCCGACTGCCATATACCGAGAGTGATTCCATCCTGGGCTCCACTTGCTCTTCTGTCCCTCACCAATCTCGTTGACCTCTCACTGCATGCACAGCTTTGCCTTTGCTGTGAGGTACCTGAAGTGACACAGTACCTAGCCTTTTCAGGTTGGCTTCCTCTGCTTAGCAGTAGATTCTGAGGTCTCTGTATCTTCTCTGTTTTTACGCTGGTATTCATTTCACGTGTTTGTATCCACCTATCAAAGGACTTGTTGGTTGCATTCAGTAATGAAGGTATGATAATGGAGAAAGCTGTTGTAAATATTTGTTTACAATTTTGTCTGGACTTAAATTTTCAGATGGAGACAGTGACTGTTTTATGTCTTACATTAATCTTAGTTTGATATCAAGAAAGAAGGGTTTCTTGGTGCGGACCCGCCCCTGGGCTGTGCTGAGGGCGACTGAGACTGCGTGTGGTGGTGCTGGGCTGTAATCCCAGTGCTCGGGAGGCTGAAAACAGGAGGAGCACTATGAGTCCAATTTACATAGTCAGATCCTTAACTACAGGGTCTACAGGGTACTAAATGCAAAAAAAGAAAAGAAACAAGGATGAACCAGATATAGTGGCACACACCAGTAATATCAGCACTCAGGAGGCTAAGGCAGAAGGATCACTATGAATTTGAGGCTGGTCTGGGCTACATAGTGAGACCCTGTCTTAAAAAAAAAACAACCAAAAATAATAAAACAAGGATGATCATTGTCAAAATGCTATCGATGAAAACATTACCTGGCATTTGTCCTCTCAGTTTTCAAGTTTTTGGTTTTCGTGCAGGCTCCTCTCCTGTCTTTGAACGGAAGTAAATTTCTCAACTCCCAGTGTGAGCATCATTCCACTGTTCCACTTTGGATCATTCTCAGCCTGATTTTTATCTTCCGTTACACTTAGCAGGTCTATCTCACACTCCTGCACCCATATCTGTGGCGGTGTTGACTGGTAGTTACCCTTCTTCCTTTCTCTCTCCCCCCACTGGGCACTGAACTCAGAGCCTTTGGAATATTTATTTTGGGACAATTTCTTGCAAGGTCACTAAGTTATATGGGCTGGAATTGACCCTTCTGGAGTATCAAGATCACTGGTGTTTTGCTCCACAATATCCGTCCTTCTATTTCCCTTGCAACATCATAAACTTTGTTTTTTCCCCTTACCTCCAAAATTTTATAAAACGATTTTCCTGGAAGAAGTGTTTAGTAAACATTTATCGCTAGCACAAAACCTTGTTGACATTTTGCAGTTAAGAACTATTTGATTAATCAGATTCCATATCCCCTAGCATGAAAGATGCAGATACCTAAGAGACAGTGAAACTAACACTTTAATATTCAGCATGTGTTAGGTGCAGCACCAAGTATTTTCATGTAAGTTAGCCTACTTATCTTTATTCATTATCACTGCCATTTTACATATGAGGAAACTGACCCTTTGAAAAATTAAATAACTTGCCTGAGGATCTAGGCAAATAGATTATGTACAATGGGAATTTCAGTATTGCATACCTGGGCCAGTAGGATAAAAATACAAAACATATTTGATGCCAAATTTTAGGTAATTTAAGGGATATGTTGAAGTGAATTATTTAAACCTATGTCCTCATTAACACCAATTTATCTGTGTGGCTATTTGATTACTGATCTTCCCAAAGTCTGTAAAGTCATGAAGACATGGCCTTTTGGCATCATAAGTCTCCATATCCTGCACAACGCCTTGTCTGTTCAGGCATTCCAGATCTATGAATGACCTGAGTCTTCTGATCACCCACCAGTTCACCAACCAGCACACGCACCTGCTGTAAGGGGGTGCGTACTGGGCGCTAACTGGCAGCTGGCTTCTGAAGGAGCAGATTACTGTCTCCTATCAATGGTACCCATCCCCCTGTCTTTCAGTCTTCAGATTAATTCTGGTAAAGTCTTTGACGGAAGAAAAGATACATTATGGCACAAAAGAAGAAATAACCAGCTCTCTGAAAGCACATATTCCTAATAATTATTATAACATTATCCATATTCTAGAAATCTATTCTTGGAATTTGAACCACATTTGGGCATATTGGTTGCTGGGACTGTGCCCACCCATAAACTCTCTGTTATCATAGGAAGGAAACATTCATGTCCTCACAGTTAAACCTCAAGGCATTTCTGAACTGAGAGAGATCTGTATGTTATCAAGAAAAGAAAAGAAAGAAACAATAACATGCAAAGAAAACCATGCTGTGTTATTATACCCTTCAAAATCATTGCGTTTTTGCTTTTGACTTTCTACTGCTTAGAGTTTCAACTTCTCAGCCTGGCATTCAAGAAGTTCCATTTTATGACCCTAGTTTATACCTTTGCCTTTATGTAATAGTCCTCAGTAGGATCTCTGTCTCTTGGAATGGATTGTGCTGTCTCTCTCATATGTCAAGGTCGTTTTAATCTGCACTGCTCAGACAGTGTGATGTGCTCACTCTCCATCCACACTTTCTCTGATTCTTCAGAATCAAAGATAAATATGGTTTTCTGCCCGATCTTTTGACTTTGATGGGTGAGATGATCTTGCCCATAATTTAATGAACTGGCTAAAGGCTAAGATTCTGATTTGGGTTGAAATAAGGTTTCATCATTTGCTGTTTGGGCTATTGTGAGGGACTTACCAACTTCTCCACATGCATTACTCATCTGTAAAACACAACAGACAAAATTGCTTTATACAATTGTTATGGTAGCTAATGAGCCATAAAAATGCTTAGCAGGGTAGCACATGGAAATCAACATCTATTGACTGTTCTGAAGTCTTCCCAATTATTTCAAATATGGACTTAGCCAATTAGATTTCAATTTCTTGTGTGAGATCTGAGATCATGGCATTCATTTGAATAACCACACAATCCTAAACAATTGATACATTTTCCTTTTTTTAGTTCCAACTTAACTACAACCTAGAATTAAAGAAATGACAGCTCTGCCTCTGGTTCTGTTGGCCTGTTGTTTCAAATCATTGCAGTTGGGAGCACAAAAAGAAGACTGCTTTACTACTGGTGGTTATGGGTGACGATTTTGTGCTCAATTTTTGAAGAAAAAAAAGTTGATTAAAGTTTAGAATTTTTAATCAGAAGCAAGCAGGTAATAGGATTAACAGGCAATCCTTAGAAGGATGTAGAGGTGATGGAAGCCATAGTCAAGGTACAGATTCAGCATGGCGTGACTACAGCCACCTTGAGTTTAGTTTTCAGTTTGCTTGTAGGAGACCTTGGCATACTGTCTCATACAGTAGATTTGAGAAAGTCCAGACTCATTCTGGTTGATTAGGGGTTGCTTGTATTTAGCATGTAAATCTGTTCCTCTCCTCTTGGAGTATGGGGCTCCTTCTCTATTGTTGCTGCCCAAGAAATGCTTCCTTCTACAAGTTTCCTAATGAATTGAATTAGTTCTTAGATGCCAGATTCTCCCCACAAGTAGGCATCTCCTTAGATGACAGTTTAGAAATCTTCCCTCAAAGCTGTCTATAAGCAAGGATTATAGCCTTGCCTGTAGATGGCAGAGAAGGCAATCCATCTACAAGGTGAGTGAAAGAATAAGTAGAAAGACAAATGCTTTGTGAAGCAATAGTCATGCCAGGCCCCAGTGGAAGAAAGCATTTCAAGTACATGGGCATGTTTGGTGCTATCAAATAAGCTGAAGATGAAAAAAAAAACCATGTATTTATCTATAGGAAACCACCATGAACATTTGAAAGAACTACCAGAGAGTTATTTGGAGTGGATCAGGAACAAAATGGAAAATAAAGAAATAGAGGCATTGAGTAAAGAAAACATTTACAAAATGACTCTTTGAGGAAGGTTAGTGATATAAACACTGATAAAGAATTTAAAGGGTAATTTCAACTCCATTATTTTTTAAATTTATAAGCATTTTTAAAGTCCAATAGGAGGATACAGATAAATTACAAATTTGGTGGGTCTGCCTATACTAATACATCAAGGCCCAACTTTCTGTATCTCATAATATAACCTTATTTGTTAAGAGGATGATTGCAGATGTATTTGGTTAAAATGGATCATACTGGTTTAGGTTGGATCTTTGACCTAACATGGTCACATAATAACACCATGTTAAGATGAACATACACAGTGGGATGGTGTTTCCACAAGGTGAAGAGTTCCAGAGCTCAGCTGTACACCATGAAAAGTTCAAGTAGAGAAACCAAACACAGTCATCTCCACAACCCTCAGAAAGAACATCTGAAAAAAAAAAAAAAGAAAGAACATCTGGATCTTGCAATGTCTGCGTCCCAACCTGCTAACTTGAAAATGGTAAGTTGATCACTTCTTGTTGTTAAAACCACCCAGTTTATAGTACTTTCATTTGGAAATCCTAGAAGACTAAAATGAGATCATAAAAAGACACAAAAGATGGTTAATAGTGTAAGTCCCTCAAAAGATAGATGAGAATGGATCTAAGAGTTCATAGCACATTTTAGATGGGGAGAAAGGGTAAGGAATTTCCATCTGTTAATGTCTATTTCCCCTTTAAATTAGAGAACAGCTATCAGGAGAAAGCAAACAAATAAAAGGAGGAGGAATCTGAGAAATTTGGAGGTGGCTATAGGACTTAGGGCACACTAGTCTGCTCAGCTGCAGAGTGAATTCACAGAGAAGTGAAGAGGTGGGTCACTCAGGATGGGTGTAGAAGAATAAGACCATTAAAGTATAGAATATTGAGAAATGATGTCAAAACAATATTCTTTGGGATGTGAAACAATATTCTCTGAAGAAATTAGAGAAGTTTGCAAGTGTTAGACTTACGTATCAGGAAGAACATATGTAGTTTGAGCAAGAAAAGTCCTGCTCTCTGAAGGGCTTAGAAGCCTGGAACTTCACCCCATCTGACATGTTTTCAGAACATGAACGGTGGGAAAAATTGAAGAAGCCGGGAGAGGAGACACATGTGAGTCCTGGGTTAGGGTTCTGGTACCTTCTCCCTTTACAGACAGAGTGTAAGTGATGTTGTTCTTGGCACATTCTGCATCACCACAGGACCTAAGCACTGCTGTGTCAGGTGCCTGCCTCCCCATCAGCTGCCTCTCTGCACTCACCTGACACTGACCTCCAGTACAGTCAACTGCAAAACGTTCTATTTTCCAGCTGTCAGAATATGCTGCACTCATTATGGGACAACAGTTGTCCTTGCAGAGAAGGGCAGGAAGTCTTAGGCAGAGTATGGTCTGATTTCTGGGTCCAAGGACAACTATTTGATATATTATTAGTTGTCAATATTTTTGCAGGAGAGAAACTGAAAGAAACCACATCCATGGTGGAAGCGTATTCTTTAAAAGAAAATCGCAGACAAAAGCCATGTCAGTTGGTGGTATGTGATCATTTTTTTTTTAGAGGGGACTAGATAATTAAATGGCTAAAATTAGCTGTTTTGAAAGGCAAAATTCAATTGAATTATGGCAAAAACTTTATTGATTATTCCATTCCATAAAAGGTCTCATGCTATGGTGAAGTAGATGTAGTTGACAGAGAACAGTGAGATGTTATGTAAAAAATCAATGTTTAAACATTAATAAATTTACAAAAAGTCATCCTGGAGTCTCAACACTTAAAGAGATCCTGTCATGGGAAGTTTGTAAATGAATTAAGAGATTAGGTATCTCATTGTTTGCCAGGCCAAGCTGTTCCTTTCAAGTTTTAGTTTACAATAAGTCTTCATATTTATTTATATTCATATGAGCAGTTCAGTGGGCCTATTTGACTTAGTTTAGTGAATCTTGATTGTAGTTACAACAGGTATGTAACTGAGAAATAAATTGTACTGTTAATTTTTGAATCACAAGTGGACAAAAACAGGCAGTTGTTTAATTTACTTCCTAGCAGATGAAAATCTTAAAAGATTTTTATGTCTTTGAGAATTTAAAATTTCATCTGTACTTTTATTATTTATTTAGTTGTTGTAGAACCAGAGATTGAACTGAGGACCTTGAGCTGGTGAGGTAGGTGCTTGTGGTACTGAGCTATCTCCCTGGTCCAAGAAGTTAAATATTTCAAAACTACTCTGACTCACATATCTTGATACTTAAGGTGATAGTCTTGTGAATGACCAGAAAAGTAGTCTACCTCTATTATGACGCTGTGTATGACTTGATGACCAGATACTACATAACTCAAATTGAAATTTCCTCACAGGCAAGTGACTAGTGAGAGCTGGGTCTGCACCACAGTGCACTGTTAAGAGCTAATTATGAATTTTTTTCCACCAACTTTATTGATATTTGTGGTTGAGGTCATCCCCTGCCCCACCTGGGGCCAGCAGTGTTCACCTGCATGACAGATTTCTCTTCAGACTTTCTGTTCTTTGTGTGGCCCATGTTTCTTGATTTTGTGCTTTCTTCATTTAATGACTTGGGGACCACGAAGCCCACAGAATCCTTTCTCTTCATAACTTGCCATCCAATGACATTTTTGATGTTCAAACAATTCCCTGCTGTTTACAACTTCAGAGTGTCCTCCGAACAGTTTTTGTTTCTTAACTTCAATAGTTTCATTTTCATGTTTTATCTATCTTGGTAGCTAATAAATAAGAGGAGGGAGGGAGAGGGAGAGAGAGAGAGAGAGAGAGAGAGAGAGAGAGAGAGAGAGAGAGAGAGAGAGAGAGAGAGAGAATCACTTTTATTGTCAATTCTTTTATTTTTCTATTTCTGGGGGTTACTTAATAGAAATGATCTTTACTACATTCCTACATTCATATTTTCACATTGTTTAGAAACCAAAAATTTTTGATTTTTCCCCTTTATCTTTTGAAAATCATTCTAAAGTTCCATTAAAAATTATTTAAAAGTATTGTCAACAGTTTTCTTATCAAATTTACTCTGGTCACTTGATTTACAGATATAAACTCTCAAGGTAATATGTGTGTTCTTACCAAATAAGTATGTAGGATACTTTAAGAATACAACAAAATCATTGAGAGGATTTGTTTTTGCAGAAACCCCTAAATGGATTCTTTTCCTCCATGGATTTGAGCACACAATATTCTGATAATTTTCCCAAGTGTTAGACTTACGTATCAGGAAGAACATATGTAGTTTGAGCAAGAAAAGTCCTGCTCTCCGAAGGGCTTAGAAGCCTGGAACTGTACCCCATCTGACAGGAAAATGAGGAGAGTGAGCTGTAGAGGAAGCCCCAGAGACTCCTGTTGTGCTTGTGTATGGTCTCTTGGTTCTGCCCTCTTCCGAATATGACTTTATTTTGGGACTGTAGGAGGCAGCTTGCAGCACTTCCAGGTATGTCAAAGTCCTGGGGCAAAAGGGACTGTTCTCATGTATACTTAGGAACAGAGGATGCCTCCCCGAAGTCCTCACCAGATTTTCTATTACTTCAGGTTGGCCAGGATCTGGTCTTTTGATGATCTGTGAATGACCCTCTGCAAGGGCAGTATGAAACCCTGTGGCTGACTGAGCCTACTCGTTTGGAGCGTACTGACTCTGCCGTTACTAGCGAGGTTAATTACTTGAGGTAGCATGTTAGCCATTGAGGGATGCCGGAATTTTGGGGCAGGTTGCTATTTCCAGGTGTCTGTTTATTTCTTAACTTCAAATTTATTTATTCAGCACTTAATTGTATTTTTATATTAGTACTAAGCAAATTAGTACTGAGAGGAGAGGAACTGAAATTTTGGGGGGACATTATAAACTCCTGGGATTATTCTACCAGGTACATTTAACACTAGATTTTTTCTCTCAAAAACAAAAGGGAATTATGGATAGTTGTTGCTCTCCATTGTATTTAATTTAGCAAGAGTCGAGGTAGATTTTAAGGCAGGCTTCTGTATCACTGCTTTGTAAATCTATCAGAACTTAGTTTACTGTAAACTAATCATTTATAGGATGGTCTTTCTGTGTAAGGCCAATACAGATTGCACAGATTTTCCCTTATTAAATTAGGTCCTTTCCAATCTTTCTCATTTCTATTTGCCATTTGTTTGACCTTCAAGTGTAGAGCTTTTGCTGCCATTTTCTCTTTCCTACTACTCTTCTTGCAGTTGTAATTCAATAGGGAGTCAGTCTTAGGTACTTTTTATTGCTGGGACAAAGTATCTGACATATACAAATTAAAGGAGGAGGAGTTATTTTGGTTTACTTTTGGAGTTGTTTCTGTCTAGGGTCAAGCTCCAAGGCAGGGTGTAATGGCAGAGGGTCATAGCAGAGGAGCAACGGTCCTTGGCATGACAGGCAGGAAGCACAATGAAATCAAGGGATCAGGAAGGCTATGTCCCATTCAGGCCAGTTGCCTAGTGTCCCTCTTCTTCCTACCAGTCTTCATCTCCCACTATCACATCCACCAACAAACCCATCAGAGGACCAATCCACTATTTCACATCCATGATTCAGTTGTATCCCAGACCTCACCTATGCTGCACGAGACTTTTGGGAGTACCTAGATACGAGCCATAGCAGATCAGATATCAGATGTTTTACTCCTAAGTTAATCAGAACTTCCCACTTCTCTCAGGCCACCTTCCTCACCCTTTATCACATGGGCCTTTGAGGGATAGTCAAGATTCAAAGGACAACAGAAAGCTACCTTTACAAGAGTGGAAAAATAAAATGCCTTAACGGTTTGCATTTTAGACTGTTTGTCTAGATTTTGTCTCCCTTAAGTTTCTCTCATTGCTGGGACAAAACACCCAACACCAAAATTAAGGAAGGAAAGGTTTATTTCACTCACAGTTTGTGGAGGTTTCAGTTCATACTTGGCTGGCTCCAGGAAGAGTAACACACGACAGAGGGCAGCCATCATGGTGGTGGAAAACAACAAAGCAGCAAGGCGGGAGCAGCAGCTGGGGCAGCTAGCAAGACTCTTTCTCTTCCTTATGTTGTACCCAGGGTGGGTGCAGCCTCTCACACTCATAATCCCCACATTGGATCATGAATTAATCACAGACTCTAGAAGCTGCCCCAGTGACTGCATGAGGCTTTGGGGTGGCAATTAGACACAAACCGTATCAGGTTTTCAGAAAGCCTTCTTAATCCTACAGTTGTATCTCCATAATATTCTAGGCCTTTTGTCTTAAGCCTTAAGCCCCCCTCATTCTTTGTGCTGCTACCAAAAGCTTTTTGCAGTAAAATACTTGGCTTTGTCATTCTCTCCTTATAAACTTTCAGTAGCTGCCTTCTCATCAGTGCAGGACACCCACGACTGGACTTGCTTCTCTTCTACCTGAAACTTCAGGCTCTTCTGCATCCAACCATGTGCAGGTCTTTGAACATCACAAACCACTTCAAATTTCTATGTATTTCCCCTGTTTCCTCTCTTGGAATATGTCCACTTTCTGTCTTTTGTTTCTATGATGGACATGGTCAAGGCCAAAAAAATTGTCAGCACCTTCTGAGATTTTTCTACCTGCATCTCCACAAAAGTTCTTTCTTCTTCTACCTCAAGTAGAATAGAGTGTTCCTATTTTCATGTTTTCATAGCCCCCAAGTCCAACTTCTGTACTTGAGACCCATTAAGATGTGTTGCCAATGTATTGTACCTAATGATCTAAACAGTAGGGAGTGTGACACCTTCATCTTTGAATTCCACTGTCCTCAGTGTGGAAGCTGTTCAGAAAATATGAACAAATGAATGAATGAGTGAATGAAAGTACAAGTGCGATTTGAATAAATGAAAAAGTATCAACTGTCCAAAAGTACTTCTTGATTCTGAATTCTGAAGATCTGGCTGCAAGAGGTGGGGATGGCAGACAGGCCATGTAAAGAATGAAAAAATGTTGAGGCCTTTCATTTCACTGTCCATTTTTTCCAGATTTTCTGATACATTATTTGTCCTGGTTCTTATACACACATTTTTAAAGATATGTAATATTAATTCTCATACATCTTTAAGGACAATTTTACTTTCTTTTGAAAGAATGCCAGAAAGGTTGGATAAACAGGCACACATACACACACACACACACACACACACACACACACACACACACACAGCACTGAGAATTAATTTGAGAGCACTGTGGCTTAGAATACAGTAATTACTTTAGGTTACCTTTTCAAATTGAAGGAGTCCAGACAATTATATGATCTCACAATATTGTGGCAAATAGACCAAAGCACAAACTCTAATGTGTGAAAGATGGATTTTATACACATGCTTACATTTTTGATTAACTTACTCATTATTCAGCTTACACTCATGAGTATCTTCTTCAGTTGAGTTCTACATGAGAGGCTTTGGATTTATAGAGGTTGATCAGAGGTTGGCTCTTTGATTAGTCTGGACAAAGTACTCAGCATTGGAAAACTTACATTCATTTGTTACCATGGCAACAGTTGCCTCACCTAAGCTGTCCAGGATCCCTGGCTCTTTCTTTTCTTTCTGGCAGCCCTTTGCATGCTCCTCAGATGTACCGTGTGGGCTTCCACCTTTGCACCTTCACATGGCTTTTCTTTGCTTGAGATATTCTTCTTAGAAAGGTCAAGCCATCTTTCTAAATTTTGGTTTGAGGGTCCATTCCACAAGGAAAACTTTCTTTGATTTCATGCCCAGGTCAGGTCCTCAAACTGTAGCAGTGCTTCACATACATCTTATAATCAACTAACACACACACACACACAGAGTTGTACTTGGTCCTCCTTCTGCAGTACAAAGTGTGTGAGCACACAATCTGTGTATCTAGTTTCCCCTGCATCCCTCCAGAATCTGGCACTGTGCCAGTGAACTTCAACAAGCACTAGCTGAGTGGATGAATGAATGAATGAAGCCCGGCAGAACGGAGTGCGCAGACTCATCCTCCTTGCTGTCTCATGGTTCATGTCTTGCTTTCTTTTTTTCTTTTCAAGCAGAAATCCTTGGCATAAGGTACTGACAGAGTCTCAGTGAACAATTTGTTTTCCTAAAAGAAATTTCTACCTCGAGTCCCAAAGTGCACAGCCCCTGTGCTAGCTTGGTCCTTTCAGGTGGAGGGGACAAGAGAGGATGAGCGCCTTTCCTCAGCCAACCCAGGCTTAGAGGAATAATGAAGAGTAGCTTTTGGTACACCATTTGCAGTCTCTTTCTCAGCATGAAAGACAGAATCAAATTGCTCAGATATGGTAAAAGCAGGACTTTTAAAATAGCCAAAGAGGGCCAAGGAGATGACTCAGTAGAATAAGTGCTTCACTGGCAAGCACAAGGGCCTGAGTTCAAGCCTCAGTTCTGCCAAAAAAAAAAAAAAAAAAAAAAAAAAAAAAAAAAAAAAAAAAAAAAAAAAAAAAAAAAAAAAAAAAAAAAAACCAACAAAAAAAAAGAAAACAAACAAACAAACAAACAAAAAACAGCATGGCTTCTGTTTAAATAAATAAAATAGCCAAACCAGCAAAGGCAGTGAGATTCAGAGGCTGAGACTAAAACATGAAACAATTCAGTTTAGAAAAATGTCCTACAAACTGATCTCACAATTGGAATTTAAAAGGCCCTAGATGCAATCACGTTCCGTGGAGGTTCTGAAATCGACTCTGGCACTAAAGAGATCCTAAGTGACATTACCCAAAGAAGAAGAGGAATTGGACATGCATCACACTATTGTGTTGTATCATGCTCTGGAATTGTAGTCCAAACTCACTCCTGAGCTGAGGGATAGTGTTCTCATTCCACTTGCATCCACCCCCATGGATAAAGAGCTTGCCTATTGCCAAGGAGTCTCTCTCTCTCTCTGTCTTGCATTTTAAGGAAGAGTCTACAGGGTCTCACTTCTAGATTGGAATCGTAGTGATTCACTTGTTTACAACCTCCCAAGAGCTGGGATTACAGGTGGGCACTACCACTCCCAGTCTCAATTACCATCTCAGTGCACCCCAGGTGCTACCCCAGGGGATGGCACAGCAGGCCCAAAAACAACCTCCACCCACCTCCCGCCCCTGGGCCTGCTTGCTTTTAATCCGCTGAGCTATTTGAATTTGGCCAGCCCTTCCCCTCTTTTGTTTTTTGTCTCACATCCCTTTCTCCTTGCCAGAGATTACCCGTAAGTGGAGTCTCTTCCAGTGTGATATCTGACTTCTCCATGTCAAACTGGCTATAAATATTGGACTGGTGTAAAATCTCTAATATTTTCTTATTTGAAGGAGTCCAGGAAATTCTACCAAGTTCCACTCGCAAAACAGAATCTTCTTTCTCTGTGAAGATGTAAAAGCTCAACATAATTTCAGTAGATACTTTGCCTGCTTCCATGACTTTGGGAAATGACATATTTAATCTTTATTGAGTCTCATCAAAATCAGAATTGTACTCGTTTTTGTAACTTTTTTCTAGTATATTTTCCATACACTTCATGAGTCCATTTCTTAGCTAGGATTTTTGCCCTGCTTTGGCAAACTCAGTCCTTTTGTTCTATCTATACCAGAAACATCAATTGTGCCAAGGGAAACTGTAAACTCTTGGACCTCAACTAGGAACTATGGAAATCATAAACTCTGAAAGAGGGGCCCTGCAAACTATGTTTAGGAGACTGTATAGGTGAATTTGGCTGGAGTTAACATTGGTACAGAGTGAAAGTTTAAAAAAAAAAAAAAGAGAGAATTTCCTTCAAATTTACAATTCAAAAAAAAATAATGAGACAATGGCTTAACTTTATAAGAGAAAAACTGAGCAACAGTTTAAAACAGCATTATTTCATATGACTAATAAATGACATCATGTAGTCTTACTAAATGAAAGAAAATGTGTAAAATACTTAGGATAGTACCTAGTACATAATACAAACAGTAAAAATGTTGGCTAGTATTAAAATTATCATTATTTGGTTCCTTAATATATTTATTAATCAGATGTTAACTGCTACTTTTTCCAGATAGTATACTAGAAAGCTTTATAATGATAAAAAGCATACAACAGCTAGCAAATTTAAGACATATTAAAAATCATATTAAAAATGAGAAATAAAGTTTCAATGCATGCCTTAGCAATTCCCATAAATAATTCTTCTAATTTCAATTATTTTACCTGCTGTGCATTACTATGTGTGCCTAAGATAGAGCTAGGACTCGCTGCCTGTTCACCCAGCCCCTCCCCAGTGCCCCTCTTTTCTATGGCCCTGAACAGCTTCCTTGGCAGTCCTGTCATTCAGTTCCAGTGCTCTAGGGTACAAACTGACACTATGGTGACACTACAGATGGACTGTCATCCCGCCCATTCCACATAAAGTACTGATGCGTTTTTACTAGAGCAATCATAAGCTTCTAATGCAGTAAGTCAAAAAGTTTGTGAAGGGAAGTTTTTGAAGGGCAAACCTCCTCGGGCCCCCCTCTTGTCCCTCTCTAGAACGGGAGCTTTTTTTCCCTCAATAAATATATTTTGCTCATAAAAAAAGTTTTTGAGTTCCCTGAAGTGAAACATGACACAGTTGAATTCAACCTGTATTTAATCCTTCTGTATATTTAATTTTAACATAAAGTTAATTATGACAGTGATCTAACCCAGTTCTGGGCCAAGGGTCTAAGACAATTATGTAAAACAAACGTGTGTGAGCAAAGCTGCTCTTTCCATGGCATCTTGAGCAGCTAAATGGTATCTTTACATAACACACAAAGCAGCTGGTTCCTCTTTATCAGAATAAAAACTGTATTATAACTAGCATGGTGGTTAAATGACTGATCTGATGGAGAAACGTTCAAATTCTACCACTTCCTAGCAGTCTGACACTCGGGAAGCCACTGAACATCTTCGCAGGTTAGTTTCTTCCTTGGTATAGAGTTACGAAGAAGGTTAAATTAGGTGAATGTGTTGTGGAATGCCTAGCAAGCCATTCACGCCAACTGTTGTTATTTATGTAAATTAGAAATGAAACGGAGAGGGACTGATCAGAATCTTGAGTTAGAGACCCTGGCTGAGTGGTGAGGCCACGCCTCGTGCAAGAATCATTTTGGAAGCCTGAGAGTCTGTGCCCAGCATGAAGCAAATGTGTTTGTAGGAGAAAGGAGAAAAGAGGAAGGAAAATTTTCTCTTTCCATATGCAGACACTTGCATAACATTTCCTTCCTGAGGTTTTTGAATCCCAAAGAGAGAATGAAGCGTATGTTTGGGAAGAAGACTCATGAATTAATATTTTTCCCAGTGGAGAAGCTCACAGAAACTTTGAAGTGTTTATTAAAGAGTTGATAATGAGCAGAAAACTTTTTGAAAATCATATTAAAAAGTGCCTCCTAAACTGTTTCAATAACTTAACCTTGGAATCACAAGACTCGACAGGAATAGAAAGAGCACATTTCTCTCTCCCCGTTGTCCCCCGTGTATCACGCGCACGCTGATAACTCTGATGGCCTCTTTCTAGGAGCTGGTGGTGAAATGATACTCTTTGTGACCAAACTGAATAATTATGAGGTTGAATTTTGTAATCCCGATATCAAGTATTTCATAATGACATCAATTTAAACTTAATATTGCTCTTATCTTTTGACAAAAATAAGGTTTAATATGTTTTTCTCCTACAGGGGGTGAAATAAGGAAAGACTTTATTATACAAGATAATTAAAATTCTTCCTGAGGTTAAAAGTTATTTAAAAAGAATCACAACATGAGATAATTAGGCCTTATTAGGCACTTTATCTGCTTCACTGAAGTCACTTTTTCCAGGATGATAAAATGTGCCTTTGTCTTTTTTTAGAAAGCTGGATACCAAATTTGGAGAAAAAAATGATCTTTCCTCCTCCTCTTAGACTCAGCACATGACTGTGTGAATGGATTTGTAGAAATAATTTAATGACAGGGTTACAGTTTCCAAAAGCTAGACCTTTATAGAATGTGATGGTTTTCAAGTACTTATTCATTTTTTCTAGTGGAATTACATTTTACCCTCTATTTTTAGTTGGTTAACAGAAAATGATATGAATTTGTGTTTTCTGATTTTCCTCCCCTGACAGGCAGAATAATAGCAGATTAGTTTTGGGATAGTTAACAAAATCCTTTGTTACTTGACAGACTCATTTATGCTTTCTTGTTCCGTAACAGGTAAGGCAATGAATGCCAGTATTTGTGTTGTTCATGTCTAATGAACATATAATACACGTTATTACCCTAACACTGTGTGGGAGCAGATGGTATTTTTTTGGAGAAAAAGAGGTTCAGACATTTAAAACACATGATGTTTCTGTAAGAGGAATCAGGTACCCTGAGATCATGGGACTTGTGCCAGGGCTCTAAACTGTGCCCCCACAGGGGGTCTGATCCTGCTTTTCTGTTCTCCTTAAAGGCCAATGGGGGGTGGGGGTGG
The DNA here is from genome assembly GCA_004027165.1 of Ctenomys sociabilis. Lineage (NCBI taxonomy): Eukaryota > Metazoa > Chordata > Mammalia > Rodentia > Ctenomyidae > Ctenomys > Ctenomys sociabilis. Next base: position 37,187 of record PVKA01002438.1, on the reverse strand, counting down.
GGATGCTAAGCCTGCTACCTCTGTTAATGGCTCTCTGGGCTTACAGTGAATTTTTACCTATGTTGAATACAACTAACAATAAGTGGATCAAGTAGTCCTTCCTTGTGCCCAAAATTTGTATCAACTTATTTTTCTGTGTTGATCAGTACAGGGCAAGCAATTGTTCAACTTCGTGTTTAAGAAAACTTTTCTGTTTCATTGAGAATGGCTTGCAATAGAGGCTTTATCAAATCATGTTTTCCTTCTGAAAAAAATGTTTCCTTTGGAGAAAGTTTTCCATAGATATTGGTATGTCCAGGGCAGAGTAAAATCTATAGGTCTTGATGGAAGGTTAGGAGCTCAAGATTATTAAGTAAATGGTTATATTGAGGTAGAATATCTAAATCAAATGCAATATGCTAGGATGGAAAGATAGCTTCCAGTACACTTTTGTGGGATCTATTGTATATTATTTTAAGGCAACTGTTTCCTTAAAGAGAAATTTAAAAAAATTAAATGAAAATGAAACCAAAATTGTGAGCATAAGGGGAGTCATATAAAAGGTATTCATTAAATAATTTTTTTAAAAAGGAGAAAAACTGAGGAGTTACAGATTTTAAGATTTTTATTAGCTTATGTTTGTGACACATAAAACATGCATGCATTGTGGGGTAATGAGGCCCACACATATTACGTCTTGATTCTTTTGACCTCCCCTTCTCCTTTCCCCTCACCCATTCTCCTGTCTCTAAACCCCCTCACTGTAAGGGTTTTCTTTCTTTATTTAGGACAGGGTCTACAGAATCTCATTGTGTAGATTGGACTTGTGGTGATCCTCTTGTTTACAGCCTCCCAAGAGCTGGGATTACAGGCCCACACCACTGTGCCCAGTCTCAATAGCCTCTCAGCATGCCCCAGAGGGGCATGAACTCCTGGCCGTGCATTTGCCTAAGCTGTTTGGCCAGCCCTTATAAGGTTTTTCTTAATCTGTTCAATGAATTTATTTCAGTTTTGTATTAACATATGTTTGTGGTGTGTAGTGATTATATTAAGCTTGGGAGATAGGTTTTAAAGGTTTTCATTAACAAAACCTTCTCCTCAGGGCCCAAGTGCTACCTACACTTTTTGTCTTTGCCAAGTTGAAAATGTTTGACCCCTTGAAGGTTCTGGTAGAGGCTCAGTGTTAATGAAAAGATGCACAAAGGATGAACCTACAGCTCAACAATTATTGCAAAACTATTGTCCATAACATCTCCTTTCAGAAAAAGCCACTGGAACTCTCAAACACAGTTAAGTTTTGTATAATTTTGATTAGGGTAAATCTGCTCCTCACTGATGCTAGCAATCAGTGAGATTTATGAGTTAAGATCTATGCACACCCTCATCATGTGAATGAGGATGATTTTTTTTTAATTCTTTTATCTTTTGGTTAGTTGTCCTTGGTGTTCTTACTGGGATGTTCAGCACAATGTTGAACAGAAGTAACAATATTATCCTTGGCCATGCTCATCCCAAAAATATCATTTAAATATTTTCTTATTAAATGTGACGCTTGATTTTCTTATTGGTTTCCTAATATTTATCTGGATTGGATGATTTTTATCAGATATTTCTTCTGCCTCTGCATCATAATATTCAGTAAAAATATTGAGTTACTTTGTTCTGTAATGTTAAAACAATTTTGAATTTCTAGGGTAAATCAAATTTTCTCATACTATATTATTTCTACATGTAACTGATTCAATTTGCTAATATTTTATTTAGGATCTTTGTTCACAAGTGAGATCAGACTGCTATTTTTCTGTCTCATTGTATTTCAGGCCAAGTTTTTTTTTAAATTTTTAAAGAGAGTAAAAAAATAATAAAACAGAAAAATTACAAGTGATATAGAATTTCACTTAATAAAATAAGAATTTCACAGTATTTGTTGTAATGCATTATGCTGTCTTCTAATTAGTTGTTCATATTACCAAATATATGCATGCAAGATTGGAAGAAGAAAGAAAAAAGGAAAGAGGTATATAAAAAATTAAGAAGAGAAAAAGGGCAATTGAAAAAAAAAAGAAAGAAAACAAATTAAGCATTAGCTGCTCCTTTCCATAGACTAGGAGAAATAAATAGTAGAGTGGTCTAAACCATCCTGCTTGCATGCATAGATATACCTCTTTCTCTACTCCCTCTCCTGTCTTTCACCTCAGCTTGGCAATATCTTCATTTTGAATAGGTTCATTCCCTTTACCCAGATCTGTTCACTTCAGATTCCATTTTTTTCTTTCAGATTCTCACACTAAGGAGACAATGTGATGTTTGCACACATGGGTATGATTTATTTCACTTAGGATAATCAAATCAAGGTTATTTGAACTCAAAATTATCATATTCTCTTTTTCTTATGAAATCTTTTTTTGTAAGATTTTAAGTATTTCTTTCTTGAATATTTAGAGCAACTTACTAGTGAAGCTTCCTAAAGTTCTTAATTATTTTATCAGAAGGCTTAAAAATCTCTTTAGGTTTAGGTAAGTTTCCAAAGTTACATATTTCAATAGTTTAACAATTTTGTTTGTTATCAAATTTTGGCATTGCATTCATTTTTCCTTTGTCATTTATTTATTTATTTTTATTTTATATATGTAATGCAAGATCTACAGTATCTCACTACACGGATTAGATTAGTAGTGATTCTGTTTTGAGTCTCCCAAATGCTGGGATTACAGGTGCATACCACCACACTCAATCTCAGTTGCTATTTCATGGTGTGCCAGGGATGGGGCCAGCATGTCATGTGGGGGATTGAACCCCAATCCCTGTACTCTGCCTGCACAGGCGCTTTAGTCTGCTAAGCTATCTGGCCAGTCCTCTCTTGTCATTTTTGGTGTCTGTAGAAACTGGAGCATTGTTTGCCTTTGTCCTGATATTGTTTGTGCTGTCTATTTTTCTTCTCCATCAGTCTCTTGAACCATTTATACGTAAAACTTTCCCCTCATTTGTATATTTATTTTCTGTTAAAATAATTTAAAGTTATGACTTGATTGTTTTCTTTTGCTGGGTTTAATTCACTCTTCTTTTTCTAACTTACTGAACTGGAAACTCAGGTGATTAAATTCAGACTTTCATTTTTTCTAATGCATATATTTAAGCTTATACACTTTCTTCTAATCTTGCCTCTTCTGACTTCCCAGCTTGGATATATAGTAAGTGCCATTCAAAGATATTTTCCCCCAACTTTCTGATTTCTTCTTTGATTCAATAGTTTATTAGACATATAATTATCACATTAAATCATACTGAGTTCTAGAATTATCAATCTCTAGTGTAACTATATTATAATGAGAGAATATATTTGAGATTCAATTATTTTATTTATCTTTTCTTCCTTTACTTTTTAAAATCCATTTTAATGAGAACTAAAGATACAATAGCAATGTAATAGCTTTAAAACAGGTTAGTAGGATGTTTACCATAATTAATACATGGCTTATTGTTGTCTTCATAGTAGTTATTCAGAGGACAAGATGAAGACCTGATATCTTGCCTAAACAATATTAGTACAAATTTTTATTCTCAATGAACTGAAGTAGCTGTATATCTATCTTCTCATATATATATATATATTTTTTTTTTCTTTCTCTTTTTTTCACAACAAAATGGCCCTTTATTTACACTTTTGTGTACTTAGTAATGCTTGACACTAGGTTGCCTAGCAACTGATAGCTCACCTTAACCAGACAGGATGTTCATCTCAACAGTAAGGTAGCTTGTTTGCTTTAGGCACTGGGCCAAGTCCCACCATTACATATTTGACTGATTTCCTAGCTTCATGGCTCACAGCATATCTGCCTTTTTCATTTTGTTTTGTCAGAGATAGGTATTCCATTCTGTTATAGAAGCTCTATTTGGAGAAGTCTTTAAAGGACCTTTTCATACTTGAAGCCAGTCTAAAGACCGCAGATACTTGAATTCAGCAAAATAGCCCAGTAGAGCCCAATAGCCCACAGTAGTACTGGGTAATCAGCAGAACTGCCAATTGTCAGAAGTTGCAGACTTGGGCCTTCTACAGCTTAGCATATTAATATAGCATTACTTTTTATACCTCGTAGTTATACTTTTCTGCTGGATTGTTAAGACTAAGTTAAAGTAAGACGTATATAACTAAAAATGTAACTTTTGTATCTGACAATGTCAGTCGAATCCCCTTAGAATTTACCCTTACACTATGTTCTGCACCTTGTAGATCCTTTGTCAGTGTCAATGATCTGGATGAGGCACGGCCATTGCTTGACCCATTTGCCATCTGTGAAAGCCTGAGAGAATTTTCTCTCTCTGGGTGACTCTCCTTAGCCACACTACACATCACTGATCACTTTCCTCTGTAGCCCCATAATCTCTTTTTCAAATATGTTGAAAAGTCTCATATGGTTCAGATTATTGTTAACACTGAGTATTCCCTATCTGAAATTCTTGTAAGCACAAAAATTTTGGATTTGGAATTTTTTTTTTCTAATTTAGAATATTTGTTCATACATAATGAGACATTTCAGGGATAGGAACTAAGTTTAAACATGAAATTCACTTATGTTTCATGTGCAATTTATACATATAAATTGAAGATAACCATGTAGTATTTTAAGTAATTCTGTACACAAAATAAAGTTTTATGGGATGTAATTTTCCACTTTGGTGACATGTTATTGCTCCAAAATTTTAAATTTCAGAGCACTTTAGTGTTTGGATTTTTGGATTATAAATACTCAACTTGTATATCTAAAGCTGTTTCACACATTTTTGAGACAGAGGTATATTTTGAAGCTCTTTAAATTTGGTTGCTCTACGTACTTGTTGGTTCAAGTTTGTTAATAATGTTCTTTAAATCTTTTGTGTCCTTACTGATTTTTGTGCCACTGCCTTCAAATATTAAGAAAGGTATATGACCATGTTCTGTGGTAAGATTGAATTACATTCTTTGTGCAGTTCACATTTTGTTCTAGAGTTATCAGGTGAATATGATTTAGAATTGTTATATCTTTTGGTGAATTAAATATTTTATGAAGGTGGATTTTATATGACATTTATAATTTTATTGTAATTTTTTAATTTTTTGGCGGAACTGGGAATTGAACTCAGACCCTTGAGCTTGCCAGCGAAGTGCTTATTCTACTGAGCCATCTCTCTGCCTCAATTTTCTTGTAATTAATGTTTGTATGAAGTATTTTACTTCAAACCCTTCTATACCAACTCCTTTCATACTTCTCATTTGTCCTGCCTTTTCTCTGATTATATTTATTTATTTATTTATTTATTTAATACTGGAGATTAAACTCAGGACCTTGCCCTTGCCAGATAGACACTTATGCTGCTAAGCTATGTACCCAGCCCTCTTTAATGATTTTTTTTTTAAAAAATTGTTTCTAACCACTCAATTCTTTACATTTAATTATTAATTTGGAAAAATCTGTGCTTCTAAAATACTTTTTTTAGTAATGATTCCTAGAAATTAAAATTAGTCAGTTGTGGTGGGACAGGCCTGAACTCTTAGCATTAGGGAGGCGGAGACAGGAGGAGCAAGACCAGACTGCACCCTATCTCAAAAACAAAAACAAAAATGAAAACAACACCCACATCCACACCCACACATACACACACAAAAGAAACCCAAAGAACAAACAAAAACATCCCAAGTAAAAGGAAAAAACAAAACAAAACAAAACGAAACTTGTCGGGAGGGCTGAAGATGGACACTGATCACCTGTGACGAGGCAGGAAAAAGGCCGAGTGCCTAAAGCAGTCAAGCTACTTTAGTCTTGAGAAAAACATCCCTTCTGGTCAATTTAAATTTCAGCAATAGTCTCTAGGCAGCCTTGTGTCTTGTAAATTTGCAAAGGTGAAAATAAATGCCCCTACTGTTGTTCTGGGATCCTTTGGCAATGAGCCGTGGGCTCTTCATCTTGTGTATTTTTTCCCAACTCTTCATCTTGTGTATTTTTTCCTCTTTCTTGCTGCCTTTTCTCCCTGGGGTATGCCGAGACACCAACAGGTTCCCACAAAAACTTACTTTTCACCCAGATGATACAAAAATCTTAGGTGATTTTCAGTCCATTTATCATTTGTGTTTTGTCATTTTTTTTTTACCTTGCAAATCTGGAACTTTTAAGGCAGGCCAGGAGGCTGGGCATACTCAGGAAGAGTTGCTGCTGTGGTCTTGGTCAGATTTGTTTCTTCCTCAGGGAAACCTTAGTTTTGCGTGTATTTCCTGTCAGCTGACTAGCTGGCCTCTCCCGAACACTGTTAACAACAATCTTCTTCATTTACAGTTAGGTGATTATTGATATAATCACAGCTACAAATATCTTCATGGCAGCATCGTATGTTATTGTTTGATTGAAAAACTCGGCATCCATATTAACCACCATGGACTTCAGTTAAACACTTGTGAGGCAGCTTCCAGAATATTTGCTGTCTCTTACCATCCCTTCTGTAGTTTTTCTCCTTTTGTTTTACATTGAATTGTGGGTTATTTTCTTAGGTACTTCTGATATACTATACTTTCTGTCCAACTATATTGAATCTGATCTCACACTCACCTACTGGCAAAATACTCTCATTTTTTCTGGTTTCTTATTTCCTTTTCACACCACTTTCATTTTTTATCACAGAAAACCTGATTATGTTATAGTATGTGAAGTTATTTCCACCATTTTAAGCTCTTATTGACTTATCTGTTTTCTGGGTGGGTACGCTTTGTTCTTTGTGTGTCTTTGTATTTGCATTATCTTTCTGATTGTGTGTGTGTGCCAGACAATATAGTCAAAAAATTAAAACCTGTAGAACAATTTGAAGAGTATGTTATCCTTCTCCTTAGGTGATTTTTATTTGGTTGTTAGGTACCTGAGCATAAAGTCAAGGGAAATCCTGAGTAAGCCTTTGGCTTCACTTGCTCTTACTGCTTTTAGTTAACTTTAAAAATCACTAATTTTGGAGGTCATATAGTTGAGCCACATCTTATTAGTCACCCACTAACCTTGCCACAGATAACTCCTGGTGTGTGGGTCATGCTGATAACAACTGCCCAAGTTACTTTGCCAGGACCTGAGAGCTGATTGACTGAAATCACTGACTTTTGCCTTGGTCCCAATCTGTTCGCTTAGTGTCACAGGGCCAAAAGCTTCACCCTCGGGTCATGATAATGCTGCCATTTTCTGAACAAGAGTCCTGTAGATAACCATAGAGATGAGCAGGTATGGGCAGTCCATTGACTCTTGCACCTTTCTCCATAACTCAAATCTCCCTGATTTTTTAGCCCTGAATCATATTTTTGAGGACATAGATTTGAGATTTGGTATCCTATTTTCTAATGCTTGGTCTGTCTCTGACTCTGTCTCTTTCTCTATCTCTGTCTCTCTGCCTGTGTCTCTCTGTCTCTGTTTCTGTTTCTCTCTCTACATACTCTTTGACAGGCAAAATAGGGCTGATTTGGAAACAGATATATTCACCTAATGGGCAAATACTAATCCCAGCATTTGTTATGAAATATCCTGAGCTATCCAGATCAGAGAAAACATTCTAAAAGTCTCTCATTGTTGGTTTTTACTTGGTTAATATTTACACTAAGAAATTTTGCTCAAAGTGGGTTTGCTTGTTATTTTTTAAGGTTTCCAGTGTAGTAGACCAAGGCCTTGACTTGTGTCTGTTAGCTTTTGAAGTCCTCAAAAAGTCATTTCAATTTCTACCTTCTCTTTTTTAACAAGAAAAACCCAACCTTGAGTATTTTCCTTATACTTATTAGCTATTAGGTGCTCTTACTATTTTTGTCTTGTTTTTTTAGTATCTTCAGAGGGAATGTTGTATAAATTGCCCAGGTCATGATTACTAGAAGCACTTCTGTGTCTATTGTTAATATAAATAGTGTCTTATTTGGCTTAGCAGAGACTTTAAATAGTGTCTATCTTATAAACAAGCTAATTACCAATTAGTATTTTTGAGTATATAGAAACAATTTTTGTGACTATTAATTAAATGATATATAAATAATGAAGTGAAGTGAATAGGTTTGCATAAAGATAGAAAAACATTTCTCTAGTTATAGAGAACTTGGTCATTGGTTTGTTTTGTCCTACTATTCATTTTTATCTGATTTGTTTCATTTTTGTCTTTTGTCTTCCTTTTCTTTTCATATAGCAATGGAACCAAAGCACAAATATACTTTTGTTCTGTTCTCAACTAGAACTCTTCTCTACCAGTCCTATATATACTGTACCACCTTGGGTAGGATTAGATCAATGCATACCAGCCCCTCTCACACTACAGCTAGCTGTCTTGATTTGTTCTATTTCCTACTATCTTGAGATTTTCAGGGCCTGGAAAGCTGATTTCTTCCCTCTAAAAGTTATGACAACTTCTAGGGGAACTTTCCTCTCTGGAAATAAGTAGACTCACTGTGATGGTTCCTGTCTAGATGTCTCCCCAAGGCCTTATACAGTCACTGTATTTTCAGAGGTGGCTGAATCTGGAGGGTGATATTGATTTGTAGTGAAGCATTGGGAGGGAGGGTGCTAGGTTTAAGGTAATTGATTGCTAGATCATCTGCTGATCAAATTAGCACTGCCCTAATCCCAGCACACTGGGTACAACATAAGGGACAGAAAGAGGGTTGCCTCACGCTCTCTCCCTTGCTTGACTTTGGTATCTTCCGTAATCAGGAATGGTTGCCACTCTGCCATGTTAACCTGCTGCAGAGCCAACCAATTACAGATTGAAACCTCCACAAACTCTGAGTTAAATTAACCTTCTCTCCTTTAACTTGTGGGTATTGGGTATTTTGTCTCAGTAACCAAGAAAAGTAAAACACTTACTGTGTGGCTATTAACTAGGTGCTGACTCAGGTGTGTCTGATTTGCAGCCTAGAGCTGGACCCATCTGTGTTATTGTAAACTAATGAAATTTTAATACCTATTCAAGTTAGCTACATTACATATTTTATTTTTTAATGTATTTAGTACAGGGTCTACAGGGCTTCACTACACAGATCAGACTCATAGTAATCCTCCTTTTTTTCAGTCTCCCAAGCACTGAGATTACAGGTACATGCCACCATGCCCAGCCTGTATATTATGTATTTTATATGCAGCCCAACACAGCTCCTCTTCACTCGGTGTGGTCTGGATATGCCAGTCCTGTTGAACCTGTGGACTGTAGGTGGGACACACCTGAATTCATTCCTCATGAATGACAGGCTCAAAGGAAACAATGACTACGAGACCCAAAGTATAACAAAAAAAATTAAAATTTTCTTAAAACAATTGTGCAAATAACCAACATAAAACTCTACTAATTATGTCTTTCATAAATTGTAGTTAGCTAGAATATTGGTTGGGGACCCCTTTGGAAGGAAATGAAGGAGCTATAGTGGAGGCTATGTAAGGAGCATGCAACTCTGGACAGCGAGCTCGTGTGTGGAGCCTCTGCTGTAGTGCTGGTAGTCATCTTACAAAGCATATTTCAAAATGGTGTAAAGAAAAGTGGGGTGAGGCCGGGCGTGGTGGCGTATGCCTGTAATCCCAGCACTCGGGAGGCTGAGGCAGGAGGATTGTTGTGAGTTCGAGACCAGCCTGAGCTACAAAGTGAGCTTAAGGCCAGCCTGAACTGCATAGTGAGACCCTGTCTCAAAAAGACAAAAAAAAAAAAAAAGAAAAGTGGGGTGTTAAATGCAATGAAAATATTTTTATCCAGAAACTCCTCCTTCTGCCATATAATACAATCTTCCCAGAAAGAATTACTTGCCATAGTGAATGTTGGGAAAAGTTGCTCTCATATACTGTAGATTCAGTTGCATCTTAAACAATTATGACTGCGTGCGGCTTTGGGGGATCATCCAGACATGAACCATAACAGTGAATCTATTTGCTTCCAGAGACCAAAGTTCTTCTGGAGGACAAGACAGGGATGGCAGCAACCCAATTCTCAGGTGGCAGTTGTGCAACACCCTAGCAGTCCAAGTCACCTGTTCTCAAATTTAAATTTGTACATTCACTGTTAAACAAGTAGAACAAGGACAAAAGTCATTTTTTAAATGTTTTGTACTTCAACTCATTGAGAAATTTTTGGTGAAAACATTTAACAATAGTTTTACGTACCTACTAGAAAGGGTCTCTCAGGAGTGAAAAACTGGGAGAAAGGAAGAGAACTATTCCAAAGGTACTGTGCTGTGTAAAATCTCAATATTATTAAAAATTATTGTTGTGATGACAGTATCTAACTTAGATGAGGAAAAACTTTTAACTTTAGGGTAGAGTAGATGAGTAGGAGGATCATTATGATCCTTTCTTATTGCAGGCCTCTACATACTATTGCATAGAATAATGAAATAACCAAACAGTTTACTAAAAATTGATACAGAAAACTGATAAGAAGTGCCAATATCAGAAATGCAATTTATTCATAATGAGGTGACATGAACCAAGGCCAAAAATACCTCTATTAGAAATGGTTGAGGAGTGATATTACCTCTTGAGAAACTTATCACAGAAGAAAGTTAATAAGCCTGCGGTTGGAAACACAATAGAGAACATCTGGTTGACGGTATATTGACAAGGAAACAGATGTGTTGTCACCATGTGGATGACTGGACAGGGGAGAGGAAGGTAAACTCCTCATGAATTCCTCATACTATAAAACAGGTGTGAGGAGATGAGGCTTGATCCTACCAGACATCTGCTAGAAGCTTTTTCTGCTAAAAGTAGGGCGGTGAGAAACTCTTCAATTGCCTTGATGAGACTTTGTTCTCCAAGAACACAGAAGTTGTGGTATGTGAATCTTTGGAGTTAATTCTTACAGATGAGGAAGAACTTGCTGGTGATGCAGAAATAGTAGAAGAAATCTGACATCTCATAATAATAAAAAAATGAGGTAGGTCCCAGAATAAGCAGACATATAAATTCATGTTGAAGGAATCAAATCAAAACAAGATCAGAGGAAAATATAGTCTGCTTTCAGGTGTTTATGAAGAACATGGAGCTATAGCTGGGCTGAGCCTCTTTGGGGAAGGAAGTTTTCAGGTGGCACTGTTCAGCATCATGCCCTAAATATATTCACTAGACTTTCAGATTTCTTCTTCCTTTATTTGGTTTACTAATAGGCTGGAACTTTTAAGGAATGATTTTGACAAGCTCAAGAAAATATCCATTCGTGTATAAATGTTGCTTGGTAGTCTCTGCATAGGGTCTGATTGCTGACCAAGGGATATCCTAATGGTAATTCCTATAGGACAGAAATGGGTTGTGGTCCCCTGCGAGTGTGAGGAAATTCTGTGGATCACAGTTCTGCATGCTTTAACAACTCCCAGGTCCTCTAGCAGTTCCGTACTATAAAGAGCTGTGGTATTTATCTTGCTGTTGATGTGATAAAATGCCTAGAAAACAAACTGAAAAGAGGAAAGACTTATTTTGGCTCACAGTTTCAGAAGTTGCAGTTAATTGACCTTGAAATGTCAGTTGTTTGGGGGCCTGTTATAAGTTATGGTGAGCATGTGTGGTGGAAGAATCTGCTTACTTTATGGTAGCTGGGAGGCAAACAGAAAGAGGAGGGAGCTGAGGCCTCAGAACTCATGACAAAGCATGCCTCCTTGACCTAACTTACCCCCACTGGGTCTGAAGGTTTCACTATCTCCCAGTAATCTCAGAGGCTGGTGGCCAGGTCTTTAGTGTATGGAACTTTGGGGCACACTTAAGATTCAAATCACGAGAAATATTGTTGCAGCATCCTCTATCGCTGTCCAAGTTGTCTGGTTCTGATATCCTCTTTGATGTCCTTTTTCAGAGCACTATAGTTTTCAGTGTAGAAATCTTTTACTTCCTTTGTTAGATTGCTTCCTATATACTTTATTCTTTTTAGGGCTATTGTGAAAGATGTTTCTCTAATTTTTCTCTCGGTGAGTTTGTCATTTGCACACAGTAATGCTATTGATTTTTGAGTGTTTATTTTGTATCCGACTATATGACTGAATCTAGTTATTAAATCTAGAAGTCTTTTGGTGAAGCTTAGGGGTCTTCTATGTAGAGTATCATGTCATCTGCCAATACTGATAATTTAACTTCTTCCTTTCCTATCCTTATTCCTTTTATATCCTTCCCTTGTCTAATTGCTCTAGCTAACGTTTCCATAATGGCATTACACAGGTGTGGGGGTGGCAGTGGACATCCTGGCCTTGTTCTTCATTTTAGAAGGAAAGCTTTCAGCTTTTGTGCCTTTAATATGACGTTTGCAGTTCTTTTGTCATAGAAGGATTTTATCAGCATGAGATCAAGACCATATATTCCAATTTTTTTGTAGGGTTTTTTTAAACCATGGTGGGTGCTGGACTTTGTCAAGATGATCATGAGCTTTTTGGCATGGGTTCTGTTGATATGGTATATTATATACATGGCATAATAATTATTTCAGTTCTGTTGGATTTACTTAAACATGCTCTATGAACTAATACATAGTGTAGTTTGAATAATATCCCACATGCAGCTAAGAATAATATATTTTCTGATTTTGGGAATGAAACACTTTAGATATCTACTAGCCCATTTGTTCAAGTGTTTGGTTCAGTTCTAATATTTCATTATTATTTTTTTGTCTAGTTAATCTTCATTCTTTTACTTTCTTTTCATTTATTTTTTCTCAACTTCTCTTACCTTACTCCATTTCAAACAGGGCAAGAAGTTATTAGTTATTTCCCTTTAGCGACCCCAGCCTAACCTCTGGTAATAATTCATTAAACTGATCCCCATTTAAGAAATTATATTTTGCCATTTTTTAGAAATAAATGAATCCATTATTATGTAATCTTTTGGGATTGTCTTTTCCTTTATACCAATTTAGTTTTAGGAAATATGGGGAAAAAGAACTCATCTCTGATTTAAGGGCAAACGATCAAAGGAGGAAACAAATATACATTGTATTTGGCTTATTTTCTTTATTGAAAATAAAAATCAAATTAGAAAGGCTAGAATGCACCAAATTCATATGACCAGTTCGAAAGTCCATCTTGAGCTTCAGATCCAGACTTACTCTTCATTCTGGAAAATTTCATATCAATTTCTTGAAAACTTAAAGGCAATGTGTTCAAAATCAGATAAATCATATTATTTCTGTACAAAAAAATCCCCTGATCCATGTGTATTTCCTGTCTTAACTAAAGATGTCTAAATCCCTAAATTCACCAGTTAATTCGCTTATTTTCCTGTCAGTCAGCACCCTACTGACTGACCAACCTACTCTCACTAGCTTTAGCATCTTCATTTTTGCCTACTGTGAATACCTGGGGCTTACGTTTCTTTCCGTGCCCACTACCACTTTCTGCACGAGATAGTCATTTTACTAAAATGTTGCAATGCACTTTAACTGCTCTTTCAGTCCCTCTTCTTTCAATATCTTATTAACCCCATTATAGAGATTATCTGCTCAAAATAATAATTTGATCATACCATCTCTCTGATATTTATTATATTTAGTTAATCCACAATGGAAGCAGATGACATAATACCATATTTTCTATAGAAGCTAGCCATGGAATTTGTGTCTTTCTGGTTTCTTTCAGGACTTGTGCGAAACACAGTGGAAGTCTTGACTTGCAGCAACCTTTGGAATGGTATTTAATGTCAGAGATATTAAACACATGAAGAAGTGAGCTTGTTGACTTCTCCATCACTATTTGGTACTTTTTAGGAGTCTTTGTAAAGCTTTGGATGGTAGTATTTATAATTAATTGCATTCTATCATGGGCAGAAACAAGCAAGTAATTTTTATAAGTAGAAGTTGAAAGTTCACATTCACAGTCCTGAAACACTTTGAGAATTTAGACTATAAAGCCAGAAGCTTGGGTAATAGTATGCAGAACTAGTTTACAGTACCATTCCTAGAAATGTCATGATCTATAAACTACTCAAAAGGAAAGAACAACTGGGATGGGGGCAGTGACACACAAGAAGTTGATTGGAGTCTCCTGTGGTTGGAGGGAAAGGTAAAAGGAAGTTGTATCCAGTGCTGGAGTGGGGAGGAGGATGAAGTGATCTTTGGGAAGATAAGCTCATTTGGGGGATTCAGCTCTGGTCAATCAGGGCCATATTAATTTAGTAATTTGTTCTTGGGCAGGAAATTATCATATATTACTATTCATTCCTATTGGTTTATTGAAAGGAACATTTAATGATTAATTATTTGATAAATCTTGCATGTGCATATCTGATAATCTGAACAATTATTTTGAAGATAATGATATGAAATATAACACAAATTGCTAATTTCCTATCATCTTGTTTGAAATTCCTGATTTTTAATTTTTTTATTTTCTTCAAAATAGAAAAAGAAACGAAGCTAGTTAGTTCAGAATGAAACTCATGTTAAGTGAGCCTAGAGAGCTAGTTTTCATGAAATGTGTTAACCACAAAATTATTGGCCTCTTGAATGTTTTCATACCACAGAAATTCCTAGAAAAGTTTCAAAATATTCACATTGTCATGAAACTCATGGATGCAAATCTTTGTCAAGTGTTTCAGGCAGACGTACATCATGAAAGAGTGCCTTACCTTCTCACTGAAACTGTACAGAATCTATCACCTTCTCTCTGAGACCTAAAGGTAAGTAACATAATAGTGAAATGAGAATGTACTTGGAAGATTATTGTATTTGGACTTTCAAGGACTGCAAGAACAGTTGTTGCACTAATATTTTATTAGTAACTTGCTACTGTGGTGTGCTCAAGATCATCCATGGACTACAAGCAAAACACTGACTTGTGGTCATTTGGGGGAAACACTGGAGATCATGGGGGATCATGGGTGAGTTTTTCTCTTTAGCTGGCACAGTCCTCCAAAGCAGGCTGACAGCTAGGTGTGATTAGCTAAAATCTTCCTTTAAGATCTTCCTGCTCCTGGGTACAGACTATGTTGTTATGTGAAATAAAACTTTTAATAGATTGGAGTACCATATCCTGAATTCATGAAGAAAAAACAGAACTGACCTTGAAAATAGAGTGAAATATGCCACATATAATTTTGAGAAACTTATCCCAGGTGGACTTTTCTCAGCTGAATTGAAACACAATAAACTAAGAGAGGTTTGGTTATTCTGTGGCCAATGTACTGTCCATAGATAAATTTAGAATAATGTGTGCAGATGAAGTTGTCTGACACCCATATATCAATGTCTGATATGGGCCTCTGAAACCATGAAAAATGGTTTGACAGATTTTTTGATGAAAGAGAACACATAATAGAACAGTGGACACAAATTATCACACAAGGAAGTATCAGATTTAGAGGACACAGCCAAGAAAACAGGGGCAGCCCTCACCACAGGTGTGATGGTGATGAATGGCTTCAGTAGCCATCATCATCAGCTGTCTATGCTGCGTCTTCAGTATCAGCAGATCTGACTTTGGCCTCAGACATAGTGGTCTAGAAGCACAGTGGGATCGCTGAAGTGCCATAGGGCTTGAGAGTGATGGTGGGAGGAGGGGAGTTGGTTAGTTATTGATAAAACTACTTTGAAAAAGTTCAATAGTATATTAATTTTTATAAAATATAGAATTCAGTACAAAATTTCAAGGAATGCAATTTAAAATTTAAGGTCTGTTTTGAAATAACAAAACTTGTATTTTTGCTGTAATTAACTGTAGAATATAAAAATATTTTTATCTTGACTTAAGTCTTTCGCATATCTGCTTTGTTGCATACTGACAGATTTTCTATTGAATTTGTAATCTTTTATTTATGTAAACAGCTTTTATGTAGTCATTTGCCTATATCATGAATTATATAAGATTTCATAAATTTTATTAGAATTTATTTCAAATATTTTGTTCATAATTCTGCCTTTCAGGGTATGTGTTTGTCAGTGAGCTAACTGCAAAGCCATAAGTGGTAATGGATGCGTCCAGTGTGTTCAAGCATAAGTGTTATAAATCCTGAACTTGTCAAGAGATCTGCAGTATTGGCTACTTGTCAGTCCTAATGTAGTTCGAGTTGTTAAGCATTCCGACGTGTACCTCAGCAAAAGTCTTATTATTTAAATGTCAGAAGTCAGAATGCTTTGCAAAGATTCTGGGCAGGTGCTACCACCTTGCCATCTCCCCAACCCACCAACAGATTTCAAATAAAAGAATATGGTGCATTCTTCATATCTCTAGCATGCTCAAAACTTATTATTATACAAAATCAAGAATATATTTCATGAATAATACATTCCAGTGAAGCAAACAGATGGTTCCCTTCTATTAGTTAGGAGCTGTTCTGTACAATCTTCTCAGTCTGAAGTTCCTAGCAATGTTCTGTCTGGTCTTTGGTGTCCTGAGATCTTGGGCACTTGGCTATTTCTCATTTCCTAATCCTTGGAGACACAGGCAGTGAATTTCCATCATGATAGTGTTTCCTGTCCTTTGATTCTCCCTGCAGCATAATTGTATTGGTACTATCTGTCAGGAGATTTCAAAGCCTTTTTGGATTTGTGTAGGTGACATAAAATAAGTAATATATCATTCTGAAAATAATGGCATACACTTTCATGTACAGAATATCACTTTTAAAGAATGTTTCTTTACACTGATCATAGGAGTCATTAGTGGTCGTTATTTATTCTGAGTCTTTAATAATTTTTCATACTTGATTTTCAGTGTAAAATGCAATGTTGGCCTCCAGTAGTAGGAGAATTATGCTGCTCCTGAGAAACTTGTACTGACTGCATTTTATATTTGCAGAATTATTTCCCTATAACTAAAGTTGTACTAAATTAGTTATGATTGAGGTCTCAGTAAAGATCATTCCTTTGAATGGGTAGGATAAGTCTTACTCTAGTGGAGAAGAGTTCAACATGCACTTCATCTATGCTGTGTTATCTACAACATACCTGACAGGTCTACCCTCAGAAGGCTGCCATGTTTTCAGTGTTCTTCAAATAGACATCTTCCCACTAATGTGTGTTTGTTGAGGGCTTCTGTCCCAGTCAGCCTCTAGGCATAGGTGGTGCCTTTAGGCCTTTCCTTTATCTATCATCTCTCCTTCTTCCTACTCCTATTCATATTTTATTGGATTAGAACTTTTCCATGGGCAGACAATCACAGGCAGCCAAGAGCATGGGAGAAGACCAGAGATATGGGGAGAGAATAAAGGAACCAGCAGAAGTTTAAGTGAAAGATGAAGCCATGGAAAACAGCTCAGCCACAATGGGCAATAAACTCTAGAGTGGAGATAAAAAACTATGGCTAAAAAAGCATCATGACAGTGGGCTTTTGGAGATGCCTGAATCTTAAACCATCTTTGCCCCTAACATCTTTTCCTTGTCTGAGCAAACCGTTTGCATATCTATTTCTAGATACTGAGGGATTTAGCATGTGTGTCATGTTAACTATGCATGAGGTAACACAAATGAACAAAAATGTTTTCTTAACTTGTTTTTGGATATTAATATTCTATTCTAAAAATGACTAAGTGGGGTTGCAAAGTTAAAATAGGGACATTTTGTCCTTTCTGATATAAAAGCAGCACAGGGAATTGACTCAGGATATGGAGTCTAGACCAGATGGAAAATAATGTTTTGTCCAAACTGTGACCTTGAAGACATTCCCTATTTCCAAAACAGGACTCCCTTATCTATAAATGGTGCTATGAGCATTCAACATCTCGGAGTGCAGGGATAATGTACAAAGGAGATGATGCAGGAAAAGTACTTGGTATCAGATTTGGTACCTGGAACTTCTTAAGTGTTAGGATTAGGGAAAGAAAGCCTAGAAGGTAAATTAGAGTTCTATGCTTTGATATTAATGACCAGCACGAAGGTTAGAATACAGTTGTGTAATGACCCTCTTCAGTTGTCCCAAGGCAATGACCTCTGTGGGCTGTGGAATACAGTGGGTCTTGGGGGGATCATGGGTGAGTTTTTCTCTTTAGCTGGCACAGTCCTCCAAAGCAGGCTGACAGCTAGGTGTGATTAGCTAAAATCTTCCTTTAAAATAGGAGAAAAAGTCCTTTAGTAGTCAATGGGGCTCTGGATGGCTTGTTATTTAGTATTTAAGGGCTATTATACTTGTCATTCTTTTGTTTATTATTTTCATTTAATTATTCTAAGTAATCTATCCAGAAGTTTGGCAGGTCCCTGGGAGGAAACTATACATTGTTTAAAATATAAAAGTGGACTTGAATCTACTACTGATCACATTATAGATTCTAGTAGCCTCCATTTTTATAACTAATGGTTTACTACCTTACCTCTTGGGGGTACTGGTCTCTCTTCCTGAGAAACACTAGCTCTCGATGAGCATATACTTTTATCAACTGCATCTGTTAGGCTGGAAATTATCCTTATTTGCTGATC
Organism: Ctenomys sociabilis; assembly: GCA_004027165.1. NCBI lineage: Eukaryota > Metazoa > Chordata > Mammalia > Rodentia > Ctenomyidae > Ctenomys > Ctenomys sociabilis. The sequence continues at coordinate 18,863 of PVKA01002438.1, read as the reverse complement.
CCTTGATGAAGGGGCCTGCAATGAGATAGAAGTAGCATCTTAAAGTTCATTAAGATTCTTGCTGGGTCCCTCAAGGAACCCTTTTGGGAACCAAGATCTTTGGTTACATGGAGCTCACAGCAGTGATGATGGGAAATGTAGCAGTGCCTAGGAAAGATGGCCAACAAGACTAGTGGTGCTTCTACTTTTTGTTCTCAGAGTCATATATTCTTATGAGGGCTATATCACCATGAAACTATCCTTGATTTAGAAAATATAATGTCACCCAGGAGATGGTACTGTCCCGGAAGTGACAGAATTTGATGTTTTCGTCATTTGATTTGATTAAGTCTTTAATAGGAAATTTCATTATTTTGTTGGTCTGGCAGCTTGCTTACAGGCAGTACATAGTATTAAGTAGGTCCAGCAGACACTATTGTATGTGCCCTTAATTAGCAAGTGGGTTTCTTGCTTTGATGGAACAATAAGTGAGATGCTCTGTTTGTGGATCTCACATCTATCCATCCATCTATCTATCTATCAATCTATCTATCTATCTATCTATCTATCTATCTATCTATCTATCTATCTATCTATCTGTGGCTGGCTCAACCCATAGATGTGGTGCAGAATGTGGTGTTGGGGATCGAACTGTAGTCCCTGCACACTTGCCTAAGCTTGCCTAAATAGGAGCTTTAGACTGCTGAGCTCTTTCACTGGTCCTCAAACACTTTTAAGAAACATCAATGGAATCTCTGCAAGAAGAAAGATGAATGATACACAGAATATATATCACTGTCTGTTAAAATCCCTTCTAGGGAAGCATCAAAGGGAGGTAAAATTGGACAGCTGCACAGCATTCATTGTTAGCAGGTTAGACAGGCAGCAGTTGTAAAGGCTAGATTTGCTTCAGTAAGCAGAAATCCATGCTCCTGGGCATGTTAGTACCCGTCTCTTCCACTACAGCCACATCATAGTCTTCTTACATGAGAGGCTGACTGAGGTCACTTGGTTAAATCTTTGTCAGACTTCTAGTAATTTTTCATGGTGGATGTTAACATGGCACCTTAAGACCATCTCACTTTGTGCTTTCTGTTTGGGTAATTTCATACCTGTGCCCTAGACTTCTTCATCCTCGGTCTTCTAATTGATTTCATTCCATTGTCACAACTGACCAATTATCTGAGGTATTTACCACTGTCTACAAATTCAGATAAATGTTAGCCTAAGTTCATGCTATGTTTTCTTTTACTCAGAATGATTGACGAAATACACTATCTGAACAATCTGCCTCCTTGGAGAATTCCCCCATTGCACTGTCTCTTTAAAGAGCTTTAAAGTTCAAGCGGGGCTATCATGGCAGATGTATTCCTCTTCCAGTGTGGAACCAAATACCAAGCTGAACTATTTACAAGAATCACTTTTTTTCTTTTTTTGCTTTCTCTTCTGTCCTCTCTAGGGCTATAAAAGACGTGTGATCCCCTATATACACAGCCTGACTTTGGTCTTCTGTCCTCATTCTGAATCACAGAATCAGGTTGTATACATGTTTTTAATTAAGTCCTTAATGCCCTTGCTTTTTATATGGAACTCTTTCAATTTAACCTTACGCTTTCTTGAAATTTTAACTTATATTTTTCCCTTATAATTAGTGCATGCAATAGTTACTAAGCAAAATGAAAGCAGCGGAGACAAACTCCCTTAGCACGGGAGGTTGGAAGTCTGTTTCTGAAATTTTTTATTATGCCTTCAGTGAACTTTCCCTTCCTTTTTTGCATTTTCATGAGTTGATCTTCTTTCTATGACAGAATCTTCTATCTTACTGGCATGAAGATGAGGTAAAATAGGAGCTGATGGTGAGGAATGGAAATATAAAGAACATTAAGAGCTACCAATTTGTAAATAAAACTAAATTTTTCAACAAGATTACTATGGTTGAATGTAGCCTAAAGTGCCATGTAAGACTTGATCACCAGGCAGATATTAAGGCTATGACTACTAGTTTACATTATTGGGAAGTGGTATAACTTTGGGGGCTGGAATCTAGTGAAGGATGGTTAGGTGACTTTGGAAGGCGCTGGGACACCAGGGTCTCCTTCTGCCTCTTTTTTTCTTTGAAAGCAACTAGGTTAGCACTTTCTTCTGCCATATACTCCCCCACAGACCTAAAGCCAATGGGACCAAGAAACCCAGGACTGAATCTTCTGAAACCATGAGCCCAAATAAACCATTCCTTTGCATAAGTGGATTTCTCTCACGTATTTGTTAGAGCAACAGACTGCTGATAACACAAGGATTATCTAAAGTTTAAGCTTTGTGTAGAGGTATCTTTATTTATTTTAATTTTTTATTTTGTTTGTGTACAGGGTCTACAGGGTCTCGCTACACAGATCGGACTTGTAGCGATCTGCCTGTTTTCAGCCTCCCAAGCACTGGGACAAGAGGTATGCATCAACCGTGTCTAGTCTCAATCAGTGTCTCAGCACACTCTGCGTGTATGTGGGGGGAGGTGGCACCGCATGCAGGGTACTGAGCCCAGTCCCTGTGCCTGCCTAAGCAGGTACTTTAGCCTGCTGAGCTATCTGGCTGACCCATGTAGAGATATCTTGTCTTTGTTGAAGATAGAGAAAATAAAATTTTACCTAAGAATTGTCTGCACAAAAAGACTTGTCCTTTTAGTAGAAGGATCACTCAGGGTAAAGACAGGAAAGCCTAATATGAGGCTATAAGGAGAAGTAAAATAGAGTCAGATAAAAATGAGTAGGTTTGGTATGAGTTTTAACTTCAATAGAAAGTAGGAGTGCCCATTTGGAAGCTTTCACATAGACATCGGTTAGGGCATATGGTCTAATTGCCCATGTATCTGCAAGATTCTAGGCACTAGATCTGGGCAGAGCAGAATATTTTAACATGGTGCATCACTTTGGTAGATGGTAGTATTGAGGAGAAGCAAGGCTCTGATTTCTCTTCTTTGGATTCAAGGTCCTCAAAGAAGGATAAGGTGCACTGAGAAAGATAAGGGAAATATGGGAGCAGAGGGTTGGTTTCAGCAGAGTAAACTTGGGAGTTCATCCTGACTGGGAAGGGGCATTTCAGGGAGTGGTGGCAGCCGCTCTAAGTGTCTTAGATGCACTTCCATTCTTTATGAAGGAGTTAGCCAGATTCTGATGAGGAGACGCTCTGGAGATGTAACCCTGAAATCAAGCAGAGAATAGAATCAGCCTACAGAATGGAAGAAACTGTTTGCAGGTGATGCATCTGACAAGAGTTGATATGCAGAATACAGAAGAAACTCCAAATATTCAATAATAAAACAGCCAGAATAAAAACAATGGTTAGTTGATCTAAATAGACATTCTTTTGAAATAAGATGCACAAATGATTAATAAGTACATGAAAAATAGTATCAGTAATCATCAGGGAAATGAAAGTCAAAACCACAATGAAACAGACCTCTCATGGTGAAAATGGCTAAGACTAAACGTGATGAGGCTGGTGAGGACATGAGCAGAAGGGATGGCGGCATGTAGTGATGGGGACACAGATTCACAAAGATATTATGGAAAACTGTAGGAAGGGTCCTCAAATACTTAAAACAGATTCATCAGAGTCATAGTTTTAATCTGCAAACTCTCAAGGGTCAAATCAAACTCTCAAGGGTCAAAGGTGGTGCTGTTGGAAAATGATTGTAGCTTCAGGCTCTAAAGTCATTGGTGGATTGAACCACTGGTGAGTTTAGTAGCCAAATGTGCTTTTGGGAGGTGGTGGTAACTGGTCAGAAGAGATGGGAACTTAGCGGCTTGGTCTGTAATGGTATATTTCCTTCCCTAGCTCATTCTGCCTCTCTTCTGGGCCACCATGAAATGATAAGGCAGGTTCTTCCAACAAGCTGTTTTTCCATTGGAGTCATGGACAGAAACTTCTAAATGTGTGAACCAAAATAAATTTCTGTGTATCATGTCTCCATAGTGGAAAGTGGAAGAGGCATCATGGAGCCCAGCAATTTCACCATTGTGTGTGTACTCTAAAGGCATGAGGTCAACATGTTGAAAAGACACTTATACTCTCATGGTCATTGTAGCACTGTTCACAAGTCAGGACAGAGAAGCAACCTGCGTCCATTAATGTGTGAATAGATAAAGCAAACACAGTGCACTTACATAGTAGAATATGACAGAATGAAATTCTATCTTTTGGGCCAACGATGGAAATACAGGTTGTTATGTTAACTGAAATGAATCAGACACAAAAGGACAAGTACCCCAGAATAAGTTGATCTCACAGAAGATAAGAGTAGAGTGGTTTCCAGAGGCCAGGGATAGTTGGAAGGATAAATGTCAGAGCAAAATTGGTCAGGAGGCATGAAGTGCCAATTTGATAGAAGCAAGACATTCTGGTGTGGAACTGCAAAGTGAAGTGACTTTGGGTAAGAATCATGAACTATACATTTCAAAGAGTTGGAAGAAAGGATTTAAAAAAATTTTCCCATATAGAAATGATAAATGCTTAAGAAGATAGATATGTTTAACTTGGTTTAAACATTTCACAATGTGTAAAAGTATGAAAATACTACATGGTATCCTACTCATTAACATGTACAATTTTATGTGTTCATCAGTTAAAAATAAAAATTGCATTTTAAAAAACCTCTCTAACTGTTGATTGAAAATGTATGGTAAAATGAAAAGAACCAGTAAAACTGAACTTATTTATAGCACTGTAATTTAAACATTAGAAACATTGAGAACTGAAGGGTATTATTTCTTTTTTTAAAAACCTTATCAAAAATAGTCTTAACAGTACTTGCCTTTTTCTTCTTGTCATATAACTTAACATATGGGATGAACATCTTTCTGTGCCTTGGTGAATTGTCACACTCCTTTCTAAGTTTGGATCAGCTTCCAACTTTCTATCCTTTGTGCTTTCAATGTCATGAAGTATCTTAGCGTTTCTTTAATGAGAGCAGTTCCCTGGCCTCATGGCTTCTGGGACATCTTCATCTTTTTGTCACAAACGCTTTTCTTGTTCACCCTGGTACGCTGTTCACCTTGTCTAAGTTCCTCTGGCTGAGGACCTAGAGTTTTCTGAGTGATGACAATGTCAGCAATCCTAGTCAGCGAGGTCTTCAATGTATGTTTGATTTGAATTTCACTCCAGTGCTATCACTTTTCATTTCTTCTCTGCACTTTTATCTCTGTTGGCCAACTCTCTTTGAAGTATCTATTGTCATAATATGTCATATGGATATATCACTAAGTGGCATGGAGGCAACATAACAGCACAGTTATGTGAACCAACTCTCAGATATTACAAACATTGCTGACAGATTTTAAAACCAGTGGCATGACTTGTTACTGTTCATGAGTCGAACTTTTATTTTTAATGTGATTTTTGGAATGAAGACTTATCTCTCAAACTCATGCCCTATACCATTATACAGGTGATGCACTGTGGTAGCTGAAATTTGAATCGTGTTGTTGGGAAATAGTAAACTATGAGAACTGAAATTAATGCTCATTGCAACTGTTCAAAGCAAACACTACCTGTAAAATAAAAGCAACACTTTTTTAAAAAGCAATACTTTTTAAGCCTTCATCGTGCCCAAAACTTAGAAGTTCACAGTGCTTCATTTTTTCCTTAAATTGAAGTGAACTTCACATATAGTACATGGGAAATTATCAAAGTACAAGGAGATGAATACCCTAACAAAAGTGGGATCCCAAAGGTAGTCTTGCCTCAGTTTATCTTTTCCTGTGTGAAGCCGGTTCTTTTGGAGCCTGTACAAATCCCAGACACTTATTTCAGTTTGGGAATTGTAGTATAAAGAGTCTCTAGGCAGTTTCACTGGGCAACATATTATTTATCCTGGTGTGATGAGTTGCAGTCTTCTTTATTTGGCAAAGCCACACAACAACAGCTGCAGTACTGGAGTTACCATATCTTAAGGAAACTGGTGGTATTCATCTGACCTATTTTCTTGAAAATAGCTTACCTTTATTATTCTTTGCCTTAAATATGTTTGATTTGGCTTCCATAAGTGAGTATCTAAACAAATTAGTGTTCCTGATAAGTTTAAATATTTATTCAATTTTGATAGCAGTGTTCTATGCCTTACCTTCAAATCTTTTATCTTAAGGTCAAATAGCAGATGTGAGCATAGAGATGAGAGAAAAACAAACAAGAGGTGAGAAGCTGACGCCATGCTGCTAGTACTCTGGGACTCTTGGATTGTGTCTCATAGAAAACCCAAATGCTTTCCTTGAGAAGTTGCACTTGGTTGACAGATGGTGCCTGTATGTCTGGTTTAACAATAATGCTCTTTTAGTCCTTACTTATTTTGTGTACTCTGCAGTAGAGATATGTATCTCTGGACATCTCTGTAGGGATGTGAAGCCTTCCTGGTGTGCAATGTAGAGGGAGAATACTGTGACTCGGGGACTGTTCGGTGAGTTGAACAAATCTGGATAATTCATATTACACGATAGAGTGCTGGAGTGATCTGAGGAACAGAACCACACTCACTTTTCTGTTTGTTCCCATCCTTAAAAAGATTCTTGAGACTACACATAAAGTGACCCATTTCTTGTCATACTGAACTCCAACTAGGGCCTGTTGTACCTATGGTAGACTACTAGCAAAAACTGGAGGAGCTTTCAAATGGAACGACAACAACTTGTTGTGTCAGGACCTGATGAATGCTACTTGATTGTGTCATATGAGGAACTGTTCATTCCATTTTCCAGCATTCTAATTCTTGGTAACAAAAATGTATGGAAGGGGCCAGAGAGATGGCTCAGTGGAATAAGCACTTCCCTGGCAAGTGCAAGGGCCTGAGTTCAGTCCCCGGTTCTGCAAAAAAATAAATAAATAAATAAATAAATAAATAAATAAATAAATAAAATAAAATGTAAAAATGTATGGAAAGTCATGATGTACATTGTTCAAGGTCATTGATTTTACAAGCAATAGGGAACCCAGAAGACCCCTTCAGTGTTTTTATCATATTTAAATTGTACTCAAAAGTATTATTTCTTCTAAAAATCTTAGAATCTTGAGAAATGAATTCTGCTTGTTACTAAGAACCAGAACTAAAAGTAAATACTGGGGTTGTCACTTCTAAATGCCAACATGATGAGGGACATGTATTTGAAATACTTATTCCACAAATAGGTAAAATTTAGAATAATTACCTTTTATTTTTACCAATATTATTCTAACAATATATGTTCATGTAAGAACTTGAAGTAGTAAAAGAAGGGTGCAAATATAAGGTCATCCATTATATTATTAACCTAAAAACTTACTTTTTCGATAAAGTCATTTTGAAACTTCTTGTTAGCTCTGCTGGTGTTTAATGTTTTTTGCATCTTCTTGAACTTAGCAAGTTTAGATAGTATCTGTTTATACCTCAGCACAAAAGATAGGTGTTAACTTAATCTTATTACCTGCACACTTTATTCTTACTTATAATTGTAAATTATGTGTTATTATTCTTTCATATTTATAACTTAATTATACTACAGCTTATACTTATTAATATGTTAATATCATTTAGTATCTTTTGATTCTTAGTTAAGTAAAATGAAAAACATCCATATTTTTCTTTATAAATTTTTAGGTATTTTCTATTTCTATTAAACTTTATAACTATAGTTAAACTTCTATTTAGAGTCAAGTGGTAAGAAAGAAAATGTATTTCTGTGGCTTCACAATATTGTCATTTTTTCCTACTAGATTCCATCTGTTTTCTTCTCTGTGTTGCACTTATCAACAAACATAAACAACAGTTGACCGGGTAGTTCACTCAAACACTTGCAGTGACATTTTTTTCCACTTAACGTATATTTATGAAAACTTGGCAAATGTCTACATGTCAGAAAGTCATCTTTTTCTGCTCATGTATTACTAATCATTTGGTAATGGTGTGCACAGCCTTCGGGGCAATGTTAGATTCTCTCCCTTTTCTTCTTTTTTAGTTTTTTGAGACAAGGTTTAGATGTATAACCCAGGCTGATCTTGAACTCTCTGTGTAGTTGAATTCACTATGTCTTTGATGCCCAAAATCATGGCAATCCTTCTGCCTCAGTCTGCGGAGTGCTACTGTTACAGGCATGTGCTACCACGTCCACTTACTTCTTCTTTGGATCTTTGACGATATTATTCCACTGCTTTTAAATAGCCACTGTTAATGAGATACATAATTGTAATCCTTTATCTTCATTTCCTTTTTTTTTTTTTTTGGGAAGTTTGTGGAATTTTCTCCTTGTCCTTGTCCTTAAATTTCATTAGAGTGTATTCAGAAATAAGTCTTTTAAAGTAATCTCTCTGCTACTATTTAATCTACTATTTTTTTCAGCTTTGGCATTTTTTTCTTCTATTATATCTTTGCTTATTACTTTTCTCTTGTTTTTTGTTTCTGTAGTGTCATTTTAACTCATCTCATATGAGAATAACTTCTATTTTTCTAACCATGTTTGTATTTGCTTAGTTCTAAGGAGAGTTCCTTATCTCAACACTTGTAATGATTTTTTGCAGTTATACTTTTACTTTATAAGAACAACTTTCTTGTTCTTTGGTCAACACTTGTTTTATGTGTACTTTGTTTTATGGATGGCAAGCTGATTTTGTTATAGGACACTGTATATTTTTATTAGTTAATCAAATACTACACATTTTAAAAGTTGTCTTCTATAACCTCAAATGCTCTTGTTTCACTCAAAATTGTTCATTTTCATTTTCCTCACAATTTTCTTTTACAATATTTTTTATGCAGACAACTGGTTTTTATATTAAAATATATAAATTAATATAAAATAAATATGCTAAAGGATGATTCTGCATTATTCTAGGTTCTACTTGGTAATTTTTGGAAAATGTCCTACAACATTGAATTGGTTTAAAGCCAATTATCCTTTATCAAATCATCCATTTTCTTAGGGGTACATTTTCATCCAATATATTTTTAAGAGTTCTTTAGGAAAATTGATTGTTTGAAGTTAGGATGCTATTTTGAAATATCCTATGTTATTTCAAATATTTCCAATGTATTGTATTTTATGATGTGCTCTGTGACAGAATTCTTGAGTCTTTATTGCTCACTTGCCTTTGTCCTGCATAGAAGCAGAAGCATAACTCTAGCACTATTTCCCCAGGAAGCCTTGGAGTTCTCTTTCAGGCTGTTACTGGTGCATTTCCCAGATATAACACAGGCTTTGTGAGTCAGCTTTTATTTACCATCATAAACACCAGCAACAATTAAGTTGTATGAAAGAAAAGATACTGATCTGTGAATGTGGCTCTGTTTCTTGGGCAAGGTAGCATTAGAGCAGGAGTGTGGCAGAACAGAACCACTTACATTATTGCAGGAAAGTGGCAGGGAAGAAGAGGAAGAGACTGATGCTCTGTAACTACCTTTGAGGACACACCTTCACTGACTTAATGCCTTGCCTTAGGCGCTATTGCTTATAGGACTTAACACCACCCAAAAGCATCACTCTCAGGACCAAGCCTTTAATGTGTGGACCTTTGTGAAGACTCAGGTTCCAAACTATAGAAGTCATTTTAAGGACTGTGTCCTCATTGATTATTATTATTATTTTTTGAGTGGCAGGCATGTAAGGAGAGGAGGATAAAAGCCTGTTCTTAGTAGCTTCTTACCATCAACACTTAACAGGCACTGACTTTTCTCCATATGAAATGATTTGAAGTCGAGTTTTCTGCTTTATAATTCAGAGAGTTGGATTGTGGCAAAATGCAGTGTATTGAACAGTTTTGGACTGATCACATGTTGTTCTCTCTGTATCCATTTTAAAACAGTGTTTCAGAGGTCTGGTCTTACTTCATGTTTGTCCTGCTGGAGACAGAGAAGACTGAGGAAGAGGTTGGCGGTGGGCTTTCTGGGAGCCCAGGGGAGAGTCAGCCAGACCAGCCACGGTAGGGCAAGGAACAGCAGGTTTTACTGATAACAGGTTTGAGACCCATCCACCTACAGACATTCTTTTCTTTGCCCCTTAGCTATAGGAGAGCCCCATGGTCAGATCATAGGCTTCTGCTGTTTCATAACATTGCTCATACAGAATGGTGTTTTGCTGCCATGACTTCTTTGGGGCTTGTTATTGAGCTTCATTAGAGAACACTGTCAGATACACCCTACTGTTATATGTCTGATGAGGCTATCACTGAGGGTACTGCTTCTGAGGATATACAGAGTACACTCTATGAAGACCTATTTCAGAAATTTTCCTCTTGGACTAGGAAATAGGGATCTTCTTTATTTAACTTCATGTACATTATTTATTTCACAAATATTAATTAATTAGCTATTAGGCAGGTCCTGAGTTTGGACCACTCTCCTGGAAACTAATTACATGCAATTTTACTTAATTATTTTACATAGAACTTTGTTTAAATTTTCCTTATTAGTCATGTGTCTCCACATCTCTGTTTACTTTTATCTGGATCTCTGTATGAATTTCTTTAAGTCTATTTTGCATGAAATTAATGTATCATGGGGCCGGGGAGATGGCTGAGTAGAATAAGCACTTCCCTGGCAAGTGCAAGGGCCTGAGTTCAATCCCTGGTTCTTCCAAAAAAAAAAAAAAAAAAAAAAATTAATGTATCACGTGGAATTTTCCACCACAGGGGATAAAATACTTCAAATTGCTTTAAAAAAAAAAGGGACTTCTTTTCTCTTATGTAATAACAAACAAATCTCTTTCTCTTTCTCACTCTTACTCTCTGTCTCTGTCTGGTTCACATTGTGCTGGCTTTATTCTCAAATTACTCCTTAGGCTGGGTGTCGTGGCTCACATCTATAATCCCAGCACTCAGGAGAGGGAAGCAGGAGGATTACTGCAAATTCAAGGCCAGCCTGGGCTACATGGTGAGATGCTGTCTCAAATAACAAACAACAACAAAAATACTCACATGATAATAATGAGATAGGTATAAAAGCTCCAATTTGGATGGTTGATTTTCTTGATTCACCTGATATCTCAGTCACCTTGAGTTTATCTGTTTGGTGGTATGTCTACTTTGGACCCAGGAAATGTAGTGTGCTATTTCTGAGATTCTATGTGGAATCCCAAATCACATTTATAGCTGTTGTGCAAATAGAGTCATAAGCACAAGAAGAAGGGAAAAGGCTGTGAGTTCAGAAGGGTTATTTTCCCAAATATAAAGCAGCCTCCCTCTTTCATATAGAATGAGAAGTGATTATTGGAGCAAAAAAAGAAAATGTCCATTTGTGAGGAAATAATTAAAACTGTGAAGCTAGTGAGTTATTTTTCAGTATGCTTAAAACAAACAAACAAACAAAGGCATTGATTTTTCTCCTGTTGTGTCTGAAGTAGTAATTCATAAGGGGAGATTAAAAATTCAGGATCAGCTTTTTAACAAAAATAAAGGAATTTGTCTATTCAAATGAGAGTAGTATTTTAAGGTCATTACCTTGGAGATCTAGACACGCAGTGATGGCAGCTAGCACTGACTGAATTGCTGTTCTAGGAATTTTCAGAATGTAGCTAAAAGAAAACTTTACTTTAAATGCTGACCATCAAATCCTTAGGAACAGTTACCCAGGCACAATAGGAATGTTTTTGAGTGTGAGAATATGAGTATAAACTGATTTTTGAAAAGCATGAAAGAGAAATGGTAGTGGTTGAACGTAGAAAGTAAAAGATGAGGGAAAAATTGGGAGCAAATGGGAGTCCCTGTAAGTAGTAAGAAAGTTGTTTGGGAATAGGAAATGACCTTCACCACGTGTGGTCATCATGTTAAAGTCCATTAACATTCTGTCACAGTCTACTAGGTACAGGCCTTGGGTGAGTGGCAAGTGCTCTGGGGAAATTAGAAAGGGGGTAGCAGAGGAAAAAGAAAAAGACGAAGATGCAGAAGGCAGGAAGCAAACATATCGAAAGATTTGGCAGAACCAGGAATTTTAAGGCTGGGCCGTACAAAGGAGTGAGCCCAGCTGATACATGGATGAGAAATATCACCCGAGCCTACCTCAAGATCTCGTGACAGTATTCTCACTTGCTGACAAGGAAACTCAAGATTCTGAGAGATCAAGTAACTTGACAAAGATCCTACAGATTATAAAGTGACAGAATTTAATTTTCGTTCTCATTGAAAACAAATTTGAAGCCAGGGATATATAGCTCAGTGGTACAGTGGCTGCCTGGCAACTGCAAGGTTCTGAGTTCTATTCCCGATATTAAAATAAGCAAATAAAATCACTTCAAAAAAACCAAAACGTGGTTTCCATATAAAAATGTATTTTAATGTATAAACTATTGACACAGACTCATGGGGTATAGTACTATAATTTGTATTATATAATGCATAATGATCAAGTCAGTGTAATTAACATTTAATCTGCTTAAGTGTTATCATTTTTATGTGTTGAGCCTCCTCAAGCTCATTCTCTCTAGCTAGTTACAGTTTAGAGCTGGTGAGAAAGCTCAATATGTTATGTGTCTGCTTACGCAAGGTTGGAGAACAGGGTTCGATCGCAGCATCACGTGGCGTGCTGGCCTGGCCCTGGGCACACAGAGCTGGCCACCAAGACCAGGCATGGTGGTGCGTGCCCATAATCCCAGTGTGGGGAAGGCTGAAAACAGGAGGATCACTATGAGTCTGAGCTGCAGTGCGACCCTATACAAAATACATTTTTTTTAAAAAAAGGTTAAAAATGTATAGTTTAGAACGACTAACTGTATATTTCAAGATCTTAGGTCTGATCCTAAAACCCATGCCCTTGGTTCCCTTAATGATAAAATATTTACTTTTATTTTGTCTCTGTTCAAAACTGGTTGTGTGTGCACCACTTAGATTTGGCTTGAGAATAATTTGATATTCCAAAGCAAATTTATATCTTCCTAATATCAACCTAATGGTTGAAACACCTATATTTTCATGATCATTGTAGTCACATCCTAAAGCACAATCAACACTGAAAAGTTAAATTTAAATGGATATATAATGAAAAACAAGTCATATTGAGAAAACTTAGGTAAGATAAATATTTATGTGTAACAGAGATAGCCTGGCATACCTTTTTTTGTTTGTTTTTACAAAGTCAGGTAGACATACTTGTAGAACTGAAAAAATATGAATATTCATATTTCTTTTCCCCTGCATCTGTTTAGTAATTAGGTAAGCTTGTATTTATTTAGGATTAAAAGTTAATTTTTACAAATTAAAAAAATGATAAAATTATGGCTCATACAGATATAAAAATGAACACATATTAAAGACTTAATGTTACTCATTCAATAATGGTAAAACTAATTTAAATGAAAAATAAAAAATCACTAATGTATTTGCAATAAAGGAATTGAACTGCAATCAGAAGAAAACTTTTCTTTGCATATCTAGGAAAGAAATCAATAGGAACTGTATTGGACAAAAACATAATGTGCAAGTTTCTCAACTTACAAGTTTCCAATTTGAGTTAGAAAGTAGCTCAGAAAGTTCCTAGGCTATGATGACCCAGAAGGAAGGATGTGCTATGATAGATATGCATAATGTTCTTTGGGACATATTTTTTAAAACTGTCATAGAAAAGAAATATCTACATTTTTGCTTCCACCTTCTTTTCTTCTAGGAGGAGACAAGGCCATGTTTTTTACATGCACTGGAGATGTTTGGAGAATGCGGTGGAGAATGTTTCCTCTTCCTCACCGTCAAGGTTGATCAGCCATTCTCTCATCTATACACTCTTTATTAAAATGTATCAATCTGTTGAATAAGGCTTAATGAAGTATTTCAGGCCTTGTGAGCTACTGTGCCCTTTCCGTGTGACTATGGCTCAGGCCTAGTAGCTAGTCCTCAAGATCCTCATCTATTTGGTTTCATCATTTGAATAGCAAAATGTTAGGGAAGGGTCTACAGGGTGTTCTGGGTCTCACTACTACATTAGACTCCTAGTGATCTACCTGTTTACAGCCTCCCAAGAGCTGGGATTACAGGCAGGTGCCACCATGCCCAGTCTCTGAATAGCAAAATTTAGAAGATGAGGTTGGATAGCTTAGTCTGAATATATTTCTTTCTGGTGTCTTGGATAGTAAGTAGTGAGAATTTCATGGGGAAAACTTACGAATCCTAACTCAAGAATTTTATCTGGATCTGTGAATAGATAGGAGTTTGGAAACAGAAGACTAACATACTGATTATACAGTTTGATATAGAAAAATCTCATTTCTTTGATTTCTAATCTTTTATGCTTTAAGGTATATCAGCTGGACTTTTCTTGGTGGCACAGAGTGAAAGGTATGATCAAGAATAGGTACAGTTTCTGACAATCATTGACAGAACAAACTATGGGGCTTAGAAATAAAGGAAGGCAAGAAAGTGAAATGGTTCCAAAGGCTGGTACAGCATAGGACATGCTGTCTGAGGTGGCTTTTGTAAGCTGGAGAGGTCAAAGCTCTCTTCCTAAGTGTATAATGCACAGAAACATATGAAAATGGACCTGTGTCTCTTTGAAGATAATCATACGTGTGCCCTCAAGGAACCTATATTTAGGGAAGTGTGGGCATGAGCCTCAGAGACAATGAGGTACAGGCACTGCAAGAATGACAAGAGGCCCCAATGTTTCACATAGCTTAAGGCTGAGTGACTTTAGGAAATGCAGGGAAAGGCACAGTGGATTCATCTCATAAACTTGATCGATGTAGGGCTAAGAAATGGATCACATAGTAGACATGATCTTTATTTTATGCATTAGGGGTTGGTCCTAGTACCCTGAGAGGCTCTTTTGAAGGAACAAAGTTTTTGATGAGCAAGAGCTGTGGGAGGGTATATATTATTGGTGGGTCTGCTTTTCAAGACTTAGGAAATTTCAGTTTAACTGGGCTTTGAGAAGAAAAAGGCCTTTGGTAAGGTGACTTAATTTCACTAAATTTAATGACTTTGCTTTACTTTTAAAATATAATACTGGTGTGAGTGAGACCACCTGGGGCCTCCGGATCCTGAATCAACCCAGAGAGCAGGCCCAGTGTGGAACCCTTCAGCAGAACTCCCTGCAAAGAGGCTACAGGCAAGACCCATCCAGCTGATTCAGGCACAGAACATCTTACCAGTGTGACACAAAGGGTTCACTTGCAAGGCTGCAGCAGGAAGAACTGGAGCACAGCAGCCAGACCCAAGCCACACCCTCCCGGAGGAGTCTGAACCTCATAGATCTGGACCTGGTGCTAAGGTAATAACTGTATCTAAGCTCTACACCAAAGGTCAAAAGTCAGTGGTATACAAAATGACAAAGAGAAGAAACAAAAAGCAGCTTCAGGCCCCAAACCTTCCCAGTACAAAAGCAGAAGACACTAGCATAGAGGAAACTGGAAATCACATGCCTGAAATCTCTTAAAGAATAGCGTTAGAAGTAAAGAAACAACTATAGAAAGTTGTAGAAGAAATCAGATTAGAAATAATTTCTGAAGTAAAAAAAACAGTGATAACTATAATCAAAGTAGTGCTAAGTGCTTCTGAACAATATACTGATAAAAAAATAGAGCAGAATATAAAAATGATGGAGCCCCTGAATAAGCAAAATAGGAAAGAAATAGAATGTATGAAACAGATTCAAAGCGATATGCAGGAAATTAAAACCTAAGTCACAAGCTAGCAAATCCGTTTGAGTGAAAGTGAAAATGGACTCTCTGACCTTAAAGAAATCATTGCAGCTAGTGAAAAAGTAAGCAAAGATCTCTTAAAAATAACTAGGATGCAGGAATAATAATTCAACACCTGCAAGACGATGCAAAGATGAACAATGTGAAACTAATAGGCATGAATGAGAAGGAAGGAGTCAATGCAAATGATATAAAAACAATATGGGCAGAAGTAATAGCAGAAAACTTCCCAAATATGGGGCAACAATCTGACATTCAGTAACCAAAGCATATAGAACTCCAAATAACATCAAACCAATGAAAACCTCTCCCAGACATACAATAATCAAGATCCCAACTAAAAGCTGCTAAAGAAAAGAAACAGATCACATTTAAAGGAAAAACCATCAGGGTAATAGCAGATTTCTTTTCACAAACCATCAAGTCAAGAAGAGCATGGAGACCATGGCCTAAAACACGGGCCAAAATAAGCCTCTCTTACTTTAAATTGTGCGTGTCAGGTACCATGTCCCAGGAGCCAGGAAAGCGAGACACCCACGCACAGGTGCCTGCCCAGCTCGCCCACACGTGCTTCAAAACACGTTTCTAAGATGCGGAGGCTGAAAGGAACCTCGAAGAAGGGCAAGATCCTGTTCTGCGGAGGGAAGGAGTGGAGTGGGAGAAACTGGCCTAAGGATTCCTTGGCCACCTCTGTGCACCTCAGCCAGTGTAGAACTCAGGGCTCCACTGGCCCTACGTGCGGGCCCAGACTGCTGGCACTCACGCGTGCACTTGTCCGCTGGCCGCAGGGCCAGGTGCTGCTGTAGAAGCCTTCGCGGCACCGCTCGCAGTGCTCTCCAGCCTTGTTGTGCAGGCAGCGCAGGCAGCGGCCAGACAGGGGGTCGCAGCTGTCCACGGCGTTGGGATCCACATTTCCACTGCACTGGCACCGGCGGCAGGGCTAGGGGGCTCCAGAGAGCCCCAGCGGGTCCCCAAAGAAGCCATCGTCACAGCTCTCACAGCGCCGCCCTGGGCAGAAGGGCAGGCGTGAGCAGTGGCAGCTCAGAGGCCTTGCCCGGGGGCAGAGGTGGCCACGTGCCCTGCAGCAAGCTGCAGGCCACTCTGAATGCTAGGCCCCCATCTGCAGTGCCTCCTGGGACTGCGGAGACGGCTCAGGGCAGTTTTTTCTTTTCTCTGTTTTGTCCTTTTTCTTTTTGCGGAACTGGAGATCGAACTCAGGCCCTTGTGACTGATTGCCAGGGAAGCGTGTATTCCACTGAGCCATCTCCCTGGCCCCTCGTTTTCTTCTTAAGACGGATTCTCGCTTTGGAGCTCAGACTGGCTTCAAACTCATGGCGGTCTCCCAGCCTCAGCCTCCCCAGCACTGGAACCACAAGTGTGCGCTGCCGTCATGCCCAGCTCCCTCTGCCACCCTGCCCCTCCCACGGTCATTGCCCTGTCATCATGGCCACTGCCGCCCTCCCCCTCCTGTCGTCGCCTTGGTCATGACCTTAACCTCCATCCCCATCATCTTGATCATTTGATCATGACTTTACCATCAGCTTCTCTGTGGTCACCATCCATCCCTGTCCTTCCTGTCACCCACTTCCTGGCCCCTCTACCTCTGTGCTCCCCTGGACACGTGGTGTCCCCTCCCATCCTGCCCTGGGCTGCTCAGGGGTTAGCCACCTTGAACCACAGAGGAGCCAGGATGTGAGGAGGCTTTGGCAAGGTGGTGGCCGCAAGGCCCAGGAGGACACCTAGGGCATGAAAAGGTACATCACCCAGCATCACCTGCCTTGGCAGCCATGCCCCTCTGCATGTGTCCACAGGAAGCAGCTGTTTGGGGGTCCAGAGACCCAAAGATAGCTGTGGAGCCCAGGGTGGCCAGAGGACAGAATTTGCACTGCTTCCCCTGAGCACATAGTAATTTCGTAGTTTAAAAAGCAGTGGTTGTCAGCTGGGTGCAGTGGCACAAGCCTTTAATCCCAGCCTTCTAGGAGGCTGAGGTAGGAAGATTTCAAGTTTGAGCCTAGTCTGGGCTATTTAGAGACTTAGCAAGAGCCTGTCTCAAGATAAAACGCACTGGGGATAGCCAGGTGAGGTGATGCATGCCTTTAATCCCAGCATTTGGGAGGCTGAGGCAGGAGGATTAGGGAGAGTTTGAGACCAGCTTGGGCTACAAGGCCAGTCTGAACTTCACAGTGAAACTGTTTCAAAAAGACCAAAAAAAAAAAAAAAGAAAGAAAGAAATACTTCTGGGGACATGGTGCTGGAGGAAGATCCTGGGTCCGGCCCCCAGTACTGTCAGAAAAGAGGGGTGCTGGTAGAAGGCCTCAAATCCATGGTCCAGCCCAGTGACCCCCAGTGTTGTGCTGCAGCCCTGCCCCATCTGTGTCCGTCTGAAGTCTCCATCTGCTCACAGTCAGGGGGCCAGAGGACGGGGGTAAGGGAGAGTAGGGCAGCAGTGGGGGCCCAGGTCCCCTTTCCTTGGTCTCTGTGGCTGGAGGGGATGGGGGCCTGCTTTTAGAAAGGTCCCTGGAGCCGGGCATGGTGGCGCAGGCCTGTAATCCCAGCACTTGGGAGGCTGAGACAGGAGGATTGTTGTAAGTTCACGACTAGCTTGAGCTACAAAGTGAGCTTAAGGCCAGCCTGAACTGCATAGTGAGACCTTATCTGAAAAAGACAGAAAGAAAAAGAAAAAAGAAAGGTCTCCAGGAAGCAGGGCTTTGGACTGGGCACACAGGCTGCCGCACTGGCTAAGTTTTGGAGATCACCATGAAGCGCGCTGAGCAGGCCTTAAATGAACCAACGGGCTTCCACGTTTACTTGTGAGTCTGTCCCAGGAATAGGCCCCCTGTCCAGAGAAGGGCGGACTCATATAGTAAGCGAACCTCAGTGAGAAGATCTTCGTCTTAGCCCCCAGAGAATCTTGAATTCTGTGAGAGGGTTCTGATCCTCCTGGAGCCCTAAAATCACACTCCTTGGCTCATGTATTTAAGCCTTCGCTGTCTGCTCGTTTGGGAGACCTCGGACCTGATCAGTCTGCAATAACTAAGGGATAATATTAACATATTAGCCATTGAGCCCAGCCAGACACAGGAGGAGGACATGGCAGGAACCCACTTCCAGGAGAGCGTGAAAGAGTGGCCCTGGGAGAAGCAGGGGCAGGAGCGGGGAGGAAGCACTGGGTCAGTGAATGGGGCAGAGGCTCTTTTTGGGGGAGCGTGCCGCTCCAGCCCTGCCATGGAGGGCGCTGGCAAAGGCGAATGC